>QRFJ01000072.1:1809507-1853283 GCA_006176705.1 Cocos nucifera
CTATATTACTTTTAATCTTCTCATGTACAAGATGGTCCTATAATAATCTCCTCTCTTTTTTCAAAAAATTATTTTTTAAAAATAAAATTTTAAATATATATATATCTACATACATACATACATACATACATACATACATATATATATATATATATCTGTGTGTGTGTTTATTTATTATCTAAAACCGTGAACTATTACTGGCATGACTTGGATTTAACTATTGACACATTTTTCTAATGACTTGCCTTGAAGGGAGATCTAGGATTGTAATTATGTACATTTATTGCTTCAGCAAGATGCTGACCTCAGTCGTGCCTAAACCTTGTTTGATGTCCACCTATCGTTGACGTTACGTGCTAATTAGGACTCATTTGATTCATGAGAAGAATTAAAAAGTTA
The DNA here is from genome assembly GCA_006176705.1 of Cocos nucifera. Lineage (NCBI taxonomy): Eukaryota > Viridiplantae > Streptophyta > Magnoliopsida > Arecales > Arecaceae > Cocos > Cocos nucifera. The sequence continues at coordinate 1,809,907 of QRFJ01000072.1, forward strand.
GTTTTCAAAAAATTATTTTTTAAAAATAAAATTTTAGTATATTTGATTTATCATAAAAAATAATTTATTAAAAAATAATTTATACTTGATTGAGCATTCATTTTTTAAAAAAAAATATATAAACTATCTATTATACTCTTAATTTTAATCATAAATTAAATACTTCAAAAAATTTAGTCATTCCAATTTAGATTTTAATGCATCCTAATTTTTATTTTGATTCTGATTTTGGTGGTGAATCTAATACTTCTACTATGAAGTCCTTTCTAGAGAACTAATACAAACTCCTCTCATCTTGCATAATATTTCAAAATGGTTCCCTTGACATATCTATATTTTTATTTCTTTAGGTTTTAGATTAAGTGCAGTTGTCTGCCATTATATACCAGTAACTAAAAAGGCGCAGCAAGAAATAATGAGCGGAGTGATTAAAGTTTAGAGAAGTTAGTGACAATTTATCAATTTTCCTCTTGATAAAAATAGCATAGTTTTATAGTGGCTGTGCATGTAGCCATCAAAAAGAGAGATGCTTATATGCAATATCCATTATTTTTAATATAAATTATATATATATATATATATATATATATATATATATATATATATATATATATATATATATATAAAGATAGATTGGGCTTCGATCAATCGAATCTCAGTTCATATTTGATTGGATCTTCGACCGTTGGATCAGCATGCATCTCTAAAAATAGACATCTAAAAAGACGCACCTTCAGAGCCGAAAAAAATCAGACGTATGCCAGTGCCCTGAAAAAAAAAATCTGAAGGTGCCTTCAAGCTTTTTTTTTTTTAGGCGGCACTTTTTTTTTTAGATTTTTTTCAATCCTAAAGGCATCTTCGGGGCTGAAAAAAGTGCTTGAAAAAATAAAAAAAAACTTAACTTCTGAAGGCACCTTTAGGTGTTTTTTTTATTACTTTTATGCAACATCTATTTTTTTTCAAGCAATGCCTATTTTTTTTATAATTTCTTTTAGCAGGGCTCGAAAGAAAAACACTTTAGGCTAAAAAAATAGACATTTTCAGGCACTTGAAAAAAAAAAAAAAGCATTTTTTTTTCAAGCACAAGCGCGCATCTATTTTTTTTCAACTTTGAAGATGTGCCTTTTTAGATGCCTATTTTTGAAAATATGTGTTGATCCAATGACCAAAAATTCGATCGAATATAGACTGTGCTCTGATCAATCGGAGCCTAGTCTACCTTTATATATATATATATATATATATATATATATATATATATATATATATATATATAATCTAAAAATGTGAACTATTACCAGCGTGACTCGGATTTAACTATTGACACATTTTTCTAATGACGCCTTGAAGGGATATAAGATTGTACACTTTGCTCCTAAACTTTATGTGCATTATTGGGGATAAACCCCGCTCCTGTTGAAGTCAAGTTCGGTGCCCAGTTTGATGCGGCTAGTAGCCACGGAAGAGCTTTAGCGGATGAGTCTTGGTCAAACTATTACAGCCGGCCGAACTGCTTAGCGACCGAGCTCCTTCAGACTCCCAACGATTACCAAATCCCTTCAGCAGCCGACCGAACTGCTTAGCGGTCGAGCTCCTTCGAACTCCCAGCGACCGGGCTTTAGCCGAACTCCTCAACCGCCGAGCTTCAGTCGGACCCCCGCGAGAGCCGAACTCTCTCTGCGTTGTTTCAACCAGGCGCCTACGGGAGCCGAACTTCTTCCGAGCTTTTCTTTCAGTCCGAACTCCTCCACAAGTCCAAGCTCTTCTGGACGAACTATCGCCATCAGTCTATGATAACGACGAGATCGGACGATATGGCCGCCACAACTGGCGACACCACTCTCTTCCGTAACCAGTCCCATGCGGCCCATGATCTGTCAGTATGGCTGTCACTATCCATCTGATGACGTCTTCCTCTCCATATCGAACTCCATGCGGCCCCAACTGCTCGCTACCAGACGGTATGGCCGTCACCATCAATTAAGCTCCGTTTATAAAGGACCCTCCAGATACGCTAATCTCTCGAATCTCTGATCTCTAAGCTCTCCTCTTCTTCTCCAAGCTCTATGGAACTCATTTTCGAGCACTCCATTCCTATTGGCCAGAGCTGACTTGATCGTCGGAGGGTCCTACCGGAGCCACCCCCCACCGGCTCCGGACGGGACTTTATTTTGCAGATCCCCGACGGCGACCTCATCGGCCTCCACTCCAGCGGATTTCGACGACGATCAGATTCTGCGTCAACACAGATTGGCGCTAGAGGAAGGGCAACCCCAAACCTCCGAGGTTTCCTTGTTCTTAAAGGAGTGCTCGGCGATGATTTCTCTCTCCCTCTCCAGAGATCTCTCTTCTTCCTCACTAGAGTTCGTTTTCGAAGAGAAAATGCCTTCAGGAGAGCTTCGACTCGGCGATCGACGTCCTGTACGTGCCAGGTCCATCTGCTCCCGTTGCAGCCCCGACAGCCAGGCTCCATCCGAAAGCCACCGCAGATGTAGAGCAGTTCAACCTGTTGGTCGGATTCGTGGCTCCGCCGAGATGATGCAGGCCATGCGACAACCTCTGGCGGAGACTTTATCAGCAAATTCACCATGAGGACGCGAGGAACCAACCTTAAGAAAGAGCATTTGGGCATACCAATCTCCCTAAGAAAGGATAAACAGGAGAGCAGTAGTTCTCCCGCATCATCGAAATGAAGTTCGACGGAAGGCGAAGGCCGAACTCCCCCTCAAAGCTCATCATCGGAATGAAGTTCGGCACGAGGAAAGCCGAGCTCCCCCTTAAGCTCGTCGTCAAGGAAGTCTGGATAAAAGAAGCAGAAAATTCTCCTGCAGAGGGTTTCGCGGAAAAGAAGAAGATCGGTGCAAGCAGAAAGCGGAATGAAGTTCGACGCGAGCAAAGCCGAGCTCCCCCTCGTGCTCGTCGTAAAGAAAGTCCGAAAAAGGCAGGAAGTTTCCCACGAAGGATTTCGTGGAAAGCGGAATGAAGTTCGGCACGAGCAAGAAAGCGGAATGAAGTTCGGTGCGAGCAAAGCCGAGCTCCCCCTCGAAAGCTCATCGTAAAGGAAGTTCGAAAAAAGAAGTGGAAAGTTCTCCGAACCGAACTCCCCCTCGAGCTCATCGTCATCAAAATAGGAAGTCCGGATAAAGCAAGGCCATGAACTTCTCCCGCAAAGGGTTTCATAGGAAAGCGGAATGAAGTTTTTCCGGCGCAAGCGGAACCGAACGAGGTCGAACCTCGAGCTCGACATCAAGGAAGCCCCGGACAAAGGAGCATGAAGTTCTCCCACAGAAGATTTCACAAAGGGAAAGGAATGAAGTTCGGCCGCACTCACGACCTCTCCAGCACAAGCAAGGCCCGAACTTTTCAAGCTCGCCACCAAGGAAGTCCCCGACAGAAGGGTGCGAAGAAGTCCTCCTTCCGAAAAGGTTCTCGCGACTACGCCCCCCTCAATGCTCCTCGAACTCAGATTCTCACTGAAGTTAAGAACCAGCTGCCAAGATCAGAAGGGTTACGGTCTCCCCCAAACAAGCGCGATCGAAGCAAGTACTGCCTCTACCATCGCGACCACGGCCACGACACTGAGGAATGCATCCAGCTTCCAAGACGAAATTAAGGAGCTCGTCAGAAAGGGGCGGTTGGGTAAATTCCTCCGACGCCAGCCTGAAGCAGAAGATCGGCCAAGGATGCTGCCATAACCAGAGACGGCAAGGAGCTGTGCTGCCAGAGCCAGAGATGATAAGGAGCTCGGCCACCTCATGATGCGTCATCAACGTTACCCCGGGAGGAGCTTGGTACATCGGCGATTTATCATCTCCCAGCGTCAAAGCCAAGAGAAGCATGCTCCAAATTGAGGAAGGCCAACATGAGATAGAAGGAGGTCATCCGGCCCGGGCCTCGCTGCCCGAAGAAATGCGGAGGAACAACGCTACCACAACCCTGAAACACAAAGAATTTGGGGACGTGCACTGCCAGTAACTTTCCTTTCAAATAAAATTCTTTTCCTTTTAATAATATTGTTTTTGGATGCAAAAACTATGCGATGACAGGGAAGAAGCAGTCAATAATTGCCACGTTAGGAATAAAAGGAGAATCTCGTCCTAACGCGAGCAACAATCTCGATTAGAGAAAAGATCTCTCTTGAGCGAAGGCCTCGTTCACAATGGACGAGATGGAGGGAGAGACCCTGACAACGGCCCTTACGTGCCCCCACAGCATTAGGAAGAAGGAGAACCTCGTCCATGAGCACAACCTCGGCTTAAGAGATAAGATCTCTTTCGCCGCAACCGCGAAAACGCCCCTAGAGACAAGATCTCTCTCGAGCGACATGACAATCTCGCGAGATAAGATCTCTCCCGAGCGACCTGGTCAACCTGGCTAGAGAATAAGATCTCTCCGAGCGACCGTGGATAACCTCGGCCAGAGATAAATCTCTCCTGAGCGACCAGTCAACCTCGGCTAGAGATAGATTCTTTCGGCGATCGTGACAACTCGGCTAGAATAGATCTCTCCCGAGCGAAGGCCTCATTCACAAGGACGAGATTGGGGAGAGGCCCTGACAGCGGCCCTTATGTGCCCCACAGCTCGTTGGAACAGGAGGAGAACCTCATCCTAACACGAGCAACAACCTCGCTAGACATAAGATTGCGAAGGCCTCGTTCACAAAGGACGAGATGGGGGGAGAGGCCCCGACAATGGTCTTTACGTGCCCCCACAACCGCGGATAGGCAGAAATCCAACGCGAGGAACAAGAACTAGATCCTCCCCGAGCTACCGTTAACAATCTCGACAGAGATAAATCTTCGAGCGACTGAGTCAACCTCGGCTAGGAGATAAGATCTCTCCTGAGCGAAGGTCCTCATTCACAAAGGACGAGATGGGAGGAGAGGCCCTGACAATGGCCCTTACGTGCCCCCATAGCCCATTAGGAATAGGAGGAGAACCTCGTCCTAACGCGAGCAATAACCTCGGCTAGAGATAAGATCTCTCCCGAGCGACCGAGTCAACCTCGGCTAGAGATAAGATCTCTTCCGAGCGAAGGCCTCGTTCACAAAGGACGAGATGGGGAGAGGCCCTGACAGCGGCCCTTATGTGCCCCCACAGTCCGTTAGGAACAGGAGGAGAACCTCGTCCTAACGCGAGCAACAACCTCGGCTAGAGATAAGATCTCTCTCGAGCGACCGTGTCAACCTCACTGGAGAGCTTCAACTTCGACCTCGGCTAGAGATAGGATCTCTCCCGAGCGACCGTGTCAACCTCGACTGGAGAGCTTCAACTTCGACCTCGGCTAGAGATGTCAACCTCGGTTGGAGAGCTTCAACTTTAACCTCGGCTAGAGATAGGATCTCTCCCGAGCGATCGTGTCAACCTCAACTGGAGAGCTTCAACTTCGATCTCGGCTAGAGATAGGATCTCTTTCGAGCAGCCATGTCAACCTCGGCTAGAGATAAGATCGGAGACAACCTCATCCTGAGATCAGATCTCTCCCGAGCGCCCGTATTAACCTCGGCTGTTGGAGACAATATCGCCCCGAGGAGCTCAACCTCCGACCTTGATTGCAGCGGACGAGGCCTACCTCAACCTCGGTCGGAGATGAGATCTCCTCCGGACTTCAACTTCGACATCAACTTTAGCGGAAGATGAGATCTCCCCCGAGCTTCGACCTGAACCAGCATGGAGACTAGAAGAGAATTTCGACAGTCGCCTTTTCTGCACTCCCTTCCTTTGAGTTTCGAACTCAGGAGTGGGGGGGCTATCATTAGGGATAAACCCCGCTCCTGCCGAAGTCAAGTTCGGTGCCCAGCCTGATGCGGCCAGTAGCCATGGAAGAGCTTCCGCGGACGGGTCTTGGCCAAACTGTTACAGCCGGCCGAACTGCTTAGCGGCCGAGCTCCTTCGGACTCCTAGCAGCCGACCGAACTGCTTAGCGGTTGAGCTCCTTCGGACTCACAGCGGTCGGGCTTTAGCCGAACTCCTCAACCGCCGAGCTTCAGTTGGACCCCTGCGAGAGCCGAACCTCTCTGCGTCGTTTCAGCCAGGCGCCTGCGGGAGCCGAACTTCTTCCGAGCTTCTCCTTCGACTGAACTCCTCCACAAGTCCAGCTCCTCTGGACGAACTGTCACCATCAGTCTGCGATAGACGACGAGATCGGACGACATGGCCGCCATAACTGACGACACCACTCTCTCCGTAACCAGCCTCATGCGGTCCATGACATGCCAGTATGGCTGTCACTATCCACTTGACGACGCCTTCCTCTCCGTACCAAACTTCATGCAGCCCCAATAACTCGCTACTAGATGGTATGGCCGTCACCATCAACTAAGCTCCGCCTATAAAGGACCCTTCAGATACGCTAATCTCTCGAATCTCTGATCTCTAAGCTCTCCCCTTCTTCTTCAAGCTCCGGAACTCATTTTCGAACACTCCATTCCTGTTGGCCAGAGCTGACTTGATCGTCGGAGGATCCTACCGGAGCCACCCCCCACCGGCTCTGGACGGGACTTTATTTTGTAGGTCCCCAGCGGTGACCTCATCAACCTCCACTCCAGCAGATTCCGATGACGATCAGATTCTGCATCAACATGCATAATAATATTATATATATTAATATAAATATATTATAATATAATATTAGATTTAATAATTTATTATATTAATATAATATTAATATATATTATATTATGTTAATATAATATTAATATTTTAATATGATAAATTTATGATTATTTTAATAAATATAATATTATATTAATATAAATATTGATATATTAATATAAATACTATATTAATATTAATAAAAATATTATATTATTATAAATATTAAAATATAATAAATATTATAATATTGATATTGATATTAATATTAATATTATATTTATATAATATTAAGATAATATTATATTATAATTATTTAATATTTCATCTTAATCATTCATGATATTTTATAAAATCTTAGCCATAGATCTTAAAAAAATATTTTGGAAAAGAAAAAGTATCACTACTTCTTATCCTATGAAAATTATCAAAACTCATTTTTTTCTATAAATTTTTATTTTTTATAAAATATAAAAAATAATTTTTTATGAATAAAATATATATATTTTTTTCTTCTTAAAATTTTAACTAAATACGAAGCTCCCTTTTTACTTTTCAGCTTCTTCGCCTCTCGACTTTTCACGAACCAAATGAGTCTTCATGCAAGAGATATGAGCTGGCTTCTTCATCACTCCACTTTCCATGAACCAAACGAGTATTCATACAAGAGATATGAGCTACAGTACTTTATTGATAAATAAAGTGTCCTAATGAGAAATTTATTAATCATCTTCTACATGCTCTCCTTGTTCTTGTCACGTTCCAAATTCATGAGAAGTCCAGTGTCAAAGACTGTGTGAAACCCTTTGATACGGATCTTAGGTGCTTGCATTTATATTTGCTTGACCTTTAGATGGTTTCTTAAACAAATTTTTCGTGCTACTAAGCTAGATCTTTGTATTTTTCAACGAGATGGTATACACGCAGGTACATATTTAGTAATTTTCTCATCAAAAGAGTGATATCACAATGCTCCGCTAAAAATGAAATTATATCTTACACTGCATATAGACGTACAATATCAATCGCAACCACTCATACTTATGATGAGCACTTGATAAATGAAATCTCTAGGCACAAGCAACTATGATTGACATGGTGCACAATCATATAATATAGGATATAATTTCTTCGGACAAAGATTCAGATAATATAGCATGAGGGAATTGATGTGATTCTCTTGCCGTGTTGATAGTTTTTTATAGATCTTTTTTAATTAGAGAACTAGGTTTTCAGTATTTTTCTAAGAAATGATTGTAGTTATGGTTCTTTGCAAAAATAAATTTCTCATAATATATAATGTACCTCTGTCTCTTAAATCTTATTTTTCAGATTTTATGAAGTATGATTGTTTTTTTTTTTTTTTTTTTTTTTTTTTGATTACAAGAGAAAGGCTATGAAGAAATATATATTTTTTCAAAAAGCAACTAAATGCATGTTTTTCTTGAAAACTAGCATCTTACGTTTTGGACAAGGTTTAAAATAAGATGGTGCATTATAAAAATATTTTTTTATATTAATAAATAAAATTAAAATAAATTATGTTTAAAAAATTATCTGTCTTTGAAAAATAAAAATAAAAATAGTTTTTTTTTAATTTTTTTTATTTTTTTCTAAAAAAAAGAGAATAGCTCCGTAGATGTGTAAATTCACTCTAATTCCCTTTGAGACACGTTTACCCGGCTACAGGAGGACAATGAAGTGTGGCCAACAAATAAATATAAAGTGGCTTATATTTTATTAGAGTTTCAAGTAAGAGAGATAAAAAAAATAGATTTTTTATAAAAATAAATTTTTCATCTCCCATAAAAAAATAGAGGCATATGCAGACATCAAAATAATTTTTATCAAAAATATTCTTAATCCCAGTGGCTTATATTTTTTTTCTTCTTGCATCCAGTTTATTAAAAATATAAAAGATATTTTATATAATATTCTTAAATAATTAAATGCTTTATCAAACTTAAATTATTTTGAAACATTTTTTTCTTATATCATTTTTTTTCACAGTCAATAAAATATATGAATTTTTTTTCAGATATGATAAATTTATGTATCAATTTTTTTTAAAATATATATTTTATATTAGTAAAATGTAATTTTTTCCGTGAATCGGATGAATCCTTTAGGTCAGCTTATTCCCCAAGAACCCGCGTACCATATCGGCCAATGGCCGTTTCCTCTGACACGGTACGACCGCGATCTTTGGCCCCTTCCACTCCGACGCCTCACCGCCACTCGCCAGCCACCTTGCGAGCCCTGTGGACCCCATCCCTCCACCTCCACATCAATTGTTTCTTTCCCATTCCAACGAGGCATCGCCGTCCATCATCCATTCCACCATCTCCATGTCACGTGATGCGATGAGATGATGCGAGCCATCCATCCCTGGATTTTTACCCCCTCCCGCGAAGTCTTCCCCACGTCCGCGTTCTCTCTTGTGACCGGTCAACTCTCTCACTTCCGTACCATATCTTTCTTCCAGGCTTATTCCAAACCCTACGGTTTCCCCAAACCTCCTCCTCCTCCGCTCCGAAATATCAAAAACCTATCCTGTATTGCCACTTTTTTTGTCTTCCTTCCTCATGCTTTTTCTTCTTCTCTTCTCCAGCTTCAGTTTGGGCATCTTCTTCACTCCCACGGTCTTCGAATTCCTCCAAGATCACTTTTTTTCCTGATTTTTCTGATGGGATTTTGGCGGTCTTTCGCCTTTGTTCTTTCGGAGCCATAAAAGAGACGCCTTTCGGTCGGAGCGGGGGGAGATGGAGCAGCGGCGGCAGCTGCAGGGGAAGGTGTGGGGGACGCGGCGGCTGGAGCGACGGAACGCAGTGAAGAACATCGACTACGACGCATCGGCGTCGGTGGTTGGCGGTGGTGTGTCGTGGTCCTCCTCTTCGTCGGACGAGTCCCCCGGAATCCGCACCACCCGATCGCTGGACCTCCCGCCATCGTCGTTGTGGGACCGGAAGAGTTTCCGAATTGGGGGCAGCGTCGAGGGCGAGGTTGATCTCCTCTGCCGAAGCCTTGGGTTGACGGGACCTGAGGACTTCGCCATCCCCGTCGCCGCCTGGGAGGCCCGCAAGGCTCGGTCCTCCTCCGACCTCCTCCCCAAGTCCCGCCTCTACCCTGATAGCCCCAGCCCCCAAGATCCCACCTTTGCCCCGAATTATACTCCTGCTGGTCCTCCTAGATCATCGGCTGAAAAATCCGTCGGCCGGCAGGTTGTCAAGGTGAAAATTCCAAGCCAGCCTGACAGGCCTGTGGCTGGAAGTAAGTTTCCTGATGGTGAAAGTCCGAAGAATTCGACTCCATCCCCGGTTGTAAAAGGAGGAGATGGAGGAATTAGAGGTGTTCGCCCTCCAGCTCTTGCTCCTCCCCCTGCAATTTTGATTCTTCCCCCTCCACCAGGGAGGCCACTCGCGCCGCCTCCATCAATCTCCATTCCTGCCATTGACAAGGAAGGCTCGACTTGGGATATATTGAGGTCCTTTGCTCCTGACGAAGAAAACAACGATCTTGGCGCGGAAGGGGGGAGAAGGAGATCCTTCAACTCAGAGGACGACGAGGAGGAAGAAGCTCCTGCTGGTGGAGAGGTTGCGGTGGTGGAGTTGACATTGGGGGAGACCTCCGAGAGCTTTACCGGGACATCATCATACTCCACCATTGACGACGACACCTCAAGTACAACTACTGAAACAATGTTTGACGTCTCGCCGAATAGCAAGTTCATGAAGAGGATCAGGAAATGGATGCGCGGTGGGCTCCTTGGGAGTGGTTCATTTGGGATGGTCTATGAAGCAATCAGCGAGTAAGTAATCATGCAACCTTATAAGCCGCTGCATCTTCTTCATTTATGTTTCTTTTTGTGTAGGTTTTTATATGTGCATATAACCATCACAACAATCTTTTGAGCCATGACAAATGTTGCTGCACCATTCACATAACTCCTACTTCCCTCTCAACTTCCTATTCTCATATCTGTGTTGCCTTTTTATGAGTAACGGCAACTGATTTCTGTTAGAACTGTATTTATTTGATAATTTATTGGTATTTTAAAATTTAGTCCTTGTCAGAGGATAATTCCTCAACGTTTTGTGTAGCAAGCATAATTGAAGTCATTCTATTCTGATCAATTTATTTAGTAGCATTCACTACTCTCAGAATTATATTTTGTTTATATTCTATAATTAGATTTGCAAATTAAGTGTTTTTGTCATCAGATATATTGCATATTGCTCGTGAATTTTAAATCCTCAAAGAGGCACTAGAGTGAATTTTAGCAATAGGTCGCACACAGATGATGATGATTAGGTTTGCAAATTATGTAAGTGTTTTTGTCGTCAGATATATTTCATATTGTTAGTGAATTTTGAATCCTTAAAGAGGCGCTAGAGTGAATTTTAGCAATTTGTCACATACAGTTTTGATGATGATGAAGATGATGATCGAGAACCATATCTAGTACATGTTGATAAGAGGTGAGATAGAGCCATAAATCTACCTTGGGATGTTCCAAAATTTGAAGAGGGGAGTTCTAACTAACATTATATACATACATACATACATACATATACATATACATACATACATACATACATACATATATATATCTATACATACATACATACATACATACATATACATACATACATACATACAGATACATACGTACGCACGCACGCACGCACGCACGCACGCACGCATATATATATATACACATACACACACATACGTACACATACATACATACATACATATATACATACATATATACATACATATATATGTTGCAGCTAGTATTGGGGGACCTCAACAAATGATCCGTCAAGAGTTTCAGTAATTCTTTTACCCATCACTTTGGTTGACTGGTAGTGTTTTGAACTTTCATGCATTTAGAATGGCCAAAAGTTAAATCAAATCGGCAAGTTTAACATGATTGTCACCCATTGCTACTTTTCATGGACTTGTCTGTTCTCTTATTTAGGGCATCAAATAAAAATTTCCTTTAAAAAATACATTGACAATGATGATTAATAATCAATGTCATCACTGGGAAGTACACTTTGTTATATTCAAAATTATTCTTTTTGTTCATTATCTCTGGTTTCCATGTTTAGAGTCAGTGATCCACTAGTCTAATATATATTAAAGCAGAAGATTGTGGCAGAGCTAAGTTGCAACAACAGGAGAGAGATTCTCCACTTTTAAACCAACTTCCCTCCGAAATGTTGATGCTGTAAATGCTTATTATTTACAATCAACTTTCAACCTGTACCTCTCTAAATAGAAGACCACTAATTTGATTAACTAAACCCATTTTGGATTGCTAAAGACAATGTAACAATGTTATTGACACAGGAAGGTCATAAAAAATCTTATTGATTGCACAACTTCTTATCGTTACATTAAGGCCATTCCCAAGAAAAGCCCCACTCTATGACCATAGGTGAGGACCAGTAACTGCTGTACTTGCTTGTGAACGAATGGCACTGTTTCTTGTCTCATGCCAAAATGCTAATTGCCAATACCTTACATGTGAAAATCTCTGCTTATGCACATGGGCCTTTGTTAGCTTTCAAAAAGAATTCCTATTAAAAGAAAAGGTTGGAACCAACAAGAGAGGGAAAAAATTATGTAAGTGCCTTGAGCTCTAGTACCGAAACAATGCAAAGAGAGGAGAGTGCTCAAAGAGATTAGACAGGAGGCAGAGAGGGAAAAAATAGGAAAAAAAATGCAAAAGGAGGTGCATAGAAGCTAAGGGACTCAAGTGCAATATATGGCTAGTGAAATCCTTCATCCAAGAGCTTTAAAAGCTTTTAGTCACTTGATAAGAGATCTGCAAATTCCCCTCTATAACTGTATTTTGCTATTATGTTTTTGGAAAATATGCACACAAAATCTTCAAAGCTTCTCTTAATCTCTTAATCGCTAGTGCTCTTTTTTTTTAAAGTTCTCCTTTACTCTTGAAAATAGTACTATTATATCTTTGCATGAGCTAGATTGTATCTGTTTTTATTGTCTGAACATCGTTTGATGGTTACAACTATCAATCCTATTTGAGAAATATCTTCTCTGCATCTTGATTATGATCCTTTGTCATGAGGTCCTACACTAGATGTTTACGAAACATATTTATCTGCACAGTGTATCAGACTTGAGTTCGTTATATAGTGAATCATATATCCGACTCCATGGAGTAGCAAGTAAAAATAATTGTCTGGTCAATATCACTTCCTCTGCAGCATATTAGCTATGATTAGTTTGTTCTAATACTGGTATGAGTCATATTGGCATTTTTTTGTGATTGACTATGCTTATTTCTGTTATCTTCACAGTGAGGGTGTATTCTTTGCTGTTAAAGAAGTATCTTTGCTTGACCAAGGTAGCAATGCCCAACAATGTATTCTTCAACTTGAACAGGTGGGATGTCGTCAACTCTATTTTAACTGTGTTACACTAGATGCCTTAATATTTATTTGCCTGCTATTATTCTTGAGTTATTCCTTTTCTCTTTCTTGTGAATGTTGTGAAATTTTATTGACTCCTTCAAATATGTCAATTGAAAATTCATCTGTTTGTTTTCATAATTCTTTTATCAAGCATGTTATCTTCTAACTTGTGACTTATCCTTTCAGGAAATCGAGCTTTTAAGTCAGTTTGAACACGAAAACATAGTTCAATATTATGGAACAGACAAGGTACTCTTGCATAGACAATTTGATGTACAATTGAGTTATTGAGTCTTGCATCAATATTTCTATTCTATTAACATTTAGTTCCAATGATAAATGAATTTTCTTTAGTTTCTTTTTCCTGATTTTTCCCCCTAATGTCTCGCTGTTGAGACACTAAACTGTTTGGCACTCCTTGAAGTTGATTATTTCTTGTTGCTTGGTGACTATGGTGTATGAAAAGAAAATGTTATCATAAGTCTGAATTTCTTATAGCTTATTGGTCATTACGAACTTATGCTTACAGAATTGCTGGATATTGTAGTTTATTTGTTTTGAGTTGATCAATACTGTTGTATTGCCTATTCTACTGCAGATCTGTGCTTGCATACTCTGTTGTGCTACTATTTCTTTTTACTAAGACATGGATTATCTTGCAGGAAGATTCCAAATTGTTTATCTTCCTTGAGCTTGTTACTCAAGGATCTCTTGCATCTCTCTATCAGAAGTATCGTCTGGTTGATTGTCAAGTCTCTGCATTTACCAGGCAGATCTTAAATGGTTTGAAGTATCTTCATGACCGAAATGTGGTGCACAGGTGAGGCAGCTGTTTTAGTTTATATAAATATATTTTACTCATACATTGGATTTCTAGATGTTGTGTTCCAATATTTTGATACAACACCCTATAATCTGATCCTTTGTTCCTTGATTGTTTTTCATTTATATGATGAATATATCTCACTAAGTAATCTTAGCTTAGAAAAAGGGTGCATTCTCACCTATCAAAAGAAGGTTACTTACAGGAGCCCATGTTTGCAGCCCTTTTTCTTCTCCTTCTTCTCCTTCTGCTTCTTCCTCTTCTTCTTCTCGTTCTCCTTCTTCTTCTTCTTGTTCTTCTCCTGTGGTTTCCTTGTTCTTCTTGTCTTCTTTTTGCTTATTAGACACAATAAGTCAAATATTTTAGGCTCCTGATTTGAGGCAGTCATGTTCACTGTTCTGCAACGTCTTTGATTATTTCCGTTCATTGCCTGTGAAGCAATAAAAATTGTAAGTGTATCAAGGAGCAGGAGAAAAAACGGATACAAGGTTTCCTGTTCTGCTTTCAAGATAATACAGAAATTGGGAAACTGACAGCAAAAGATGACCAAAGAAAGGAGGGCCAGAAATGCCAAGGATTACATCAGCCTCTCCTAGACCTTTCATGTTAAATTTGCTGGATGGAAAGGATTTAGTTTCTTCTATTATTTTGAGAGATGTACTTAAGATCAGGATCATCTACATGGGGACAAAGGGATAACACAGTCATCTTGGAATAGACACATTTATTATAATCATTGAAAGAGAATCCAAAGGATAAGATAGTTTTGTCATATTTCTCGTGTCACTGCTTTGGAGGTTGTTTGAGGCCATATGGGGACTTTACTAATTTACAAGCTTCGTTCTTGCCTTCAATCATAAACCTCATGGGTTTGTTTCATATAGATCTCTTCTTCAACATCTCCATTTAGAAAAGCAGTTTTCATGTCATTTCATGGATTATCAACTTATGAATAGAAGTAGTTGCAAGGATTCTTGTAGTCGGACTTACATGTGAATGAGTATCGAAGTAATCTATACATTTCTTTTGATGGAAATCTTTGGCTAATAACGAAGCCTTATATTTTCTGTTGACTTATCTTGCTATAGCTTTCTATGGAATACCCATCTACAACCCAATGTCTTACAACCAGAAGGAAGATTGGACAGGATCCAAGTCTTACTTTGAAAGACAGATTCAAACTCACTCTGGATAACTTTCTTCTAGAATGGTGCATTGGAAGAGGACAGTCCCCACATAAGAGGAAGGTTCACTTTCAACAAGAAAGGCTAGGAAATCTTTGTCAAGTTCTTTAGGTCTTTTACTAGTAATTCTGAATTACTACAGTAATTAACTGATGTAAATCAAGCTTTAAGAATCATTTTTGAAAATGCTGATGTCAGAAATTAGGCCACAAAATCAGTGTGCATATGAAACTGAAAAACAGTGTTTCTATTTATCAGAATACAGCTAGTATTTACTCAGGTGCGGAAATTATTTATTCAAAACATGTTACCGTATGCTGAAAAATCTGAAACAATGAGCAGAAAACAAACTGCTACTACAGTTATTTACTAGATCAGAATTGTGCTTACTGTGATGTAGAATGTGTTTACCGAAGACAGATTTGTGCATTAGCAAAATTTTGGAATGAATAACAGCAAGATAATATAGATGCAAAATTGTTTATCAGGGCAGACTACATGCTTTCAGAAAATCACAGGTGTTTATTTGTTTACTGTTTGGTGTTTAATATAGACCGCGGATGCTTATCCAGATACAAAACAATCTAAAATAGTAAAAGTTTCTATAATCCAATAATGTTTGTAAAATAGAAAATTGATAGAAATTGATTCTAAAAATATCTAATTACTTGATCAACCACAGAATATGGAGAATATCAACATGTATAAGAGGATTTAATTTCTCCATCTATAAATCGGAAACTAAGCTTGTATATAAAATAATTTAACAAAAATTTTCACAAGGTTGTAAATTGATTTAAGCCCAACAGCGCTCTTAGATTGTTGGAGGTAACTGAAAATAAATTGAGTAAATGAGGAATTTATGATGAAAATCATGTTAAAATTGAAATATTAATTTAGCAAAAAAATAATTTTGAAAATTATATGAAATTTAAAATAAAAATTATAGAGGAAATTGGATTAGAGGCATGCTTGGCATTGTAGCCTCTCATGCAAGGTAGGTGGCTCTAATGCTCCTAAGGTACAATTGTTCCCTGGTTTAGTTTGGCTCCTTTCTGGCGCAACATAGCACATTTAAAGCTTGACCCGGATGACTCCTTCAGTTGCCTGAAATTAATACTTTGAAACTGTATAAAATATGGAAAAAGATATCATGAAAGTGATGGAAATTGTTGGCAAGCAAGAAGAGAGCAATGGTTAGCTGTCATAAGGAAAGGTATTTCTGATCTCTAATCTGTGTGGTGTGCCTGACCATGGAATTTATATCAATCTCCTGCCCTATAGAAGTTGCAATAAGCGGCTAGGGGGATGCTAGCCATTATGGGCTAATAAAGCCACCTGGAACATCTAGCCAGGTCATGAAGGCCTCTCCATCAGCTAGCCCAGTAACTGCTTGGGCTTGCAACTCAGCATGCATAGCCTGCCGAGTCGAGCACACGTGCATGTTTGGTGAAAGGCCCAAAGGCCCACCTACCCAACTAGAGTCCACTAGTTGAGGGAGTATTAAATACAACTCAACTTGCATATATTCTCCAGTGTGGGACTAAAATGAATTAGTTAAGAGTTAAAGGCTTTAATGGTTGAACCTTTCCAACAAAAAATAGAAAAAATATTAAATAATTAAATGTCTTCTAACAAAAGGAATCTACACTAATATGTTATGTACATGGAAAATATACAAACCTCAGCTGACAAGACTTTATCATGGTATATTATTCCAGATAATCTGGTTTGTATGATGTAATTTTGATTATTAGTGATTCAAACCAATCCTAATTTCAGCAGTTTCTTGGTATATAGATAAGGCAATCCTTTTCTTCAACTGATGTTATTGGCCTGTTTTCTTGCCAGGGATATTAAATGCGCCAACATTTTGGTTCATGTAAATGGATCTGTAAAACTTGCTGACTTTGGATTGGCTAAGGAGGTCAGTCTCCCCCTCCCCTTTTCTGTCTCTCTCTCTCTCTCTCTCTCTCTCTCTCTCTCTCTCTCTCCTGCTCTTTTCAATGTTGGAATTATTTGATGCTATACTTCTATGTACATTACAGTTACCAAGTTTGACATGCTGAAATCTTGTTATATGGAAGTGTTTATACTGAGCTCCAGAGGTTAGCTGAATTTAATATTCTTTTATTTATTTAACCATCTGTAATAAATGTTCATGCTTTAGGCGCCATCTTAACTCAATAAAATTCTGGAAAGTAATTCAAGCAATGAAATGGCATATGATGTCTCATAGTTATATATAGGGTTAGCAAAGCATATAATATAACCTTTTTTCGTTTTTTAAATTTGTGTGTCAGTTCATATATGGGGAGATACTGTGTGCTGTGAAAAAAAAATGCCGCTACAGACATGGAAGCCCCCCCCCCACCTCCCCCCCCCCCCTAAATATCAAAAAAGGAAAAAACAAATAGAAAATATATATTACTACCAAATTGTGGATGACATGAAAATGATTTCTTGCTTGCGGGCCTTTGAAATGGTTCATGCTTTCAAGATTATTATAATTTTGGCGATGTCCTTATGTGCAGTATTTTCTGTAGATGAAATTCCTCTATGCTGGTCTATGCTTGATGCAAAGCAATTAAAATTAAGAAACTTAGCATGCATTTTTATGGAGATATCATTCATATTTTATGGGCAGATGAATAGAAATATAATAGAACGGATTAATACGATAGCACCTATTTCCAGGTAACTAATTATGTTATTATAAAGGGGCATTGACCCCTTACCGGGAAGAAAACGTACATCCACAATAGGCCACGTGATTATTTCTTCAAAGAGAAAAAGGTTTCACAGCCGGCGCCGCGAGTTAGTGACTTATGGAGTCTTGAATTAACTAAATTTCTTAAACAGTCTCTTGAAAAGACGTGATTGTTTTGGCAACCCAATCAAGAGAGTATCATCACAGTTTCTCAAGTAAAGTTCCAAGATCTTCTTAGTCTGATAATCTGTTGTAGGGACTAAATACATGTTGCATAGTGTCATCTCAATTCCGTCATTTAAGCCCTTGATTTTCTAGTCCGGAAAGTCCAAAAAATCACAAAAGTGATTTTTAGAGTCTGGTTATAAGTTGATCATATGGTCAGATTGATTTGATGCCATTTATAGTGTCCACCCGGATCTCACCAAAAAATACTAGCAAGAAGATTCCATTTTGGAGATCTTCATGTTGCTTATTATCCCTATTCACCCAACAAGACCAACATTTTAAGGAGATTGCCATCGATGGATCCCTCATTTATGGTGGCTGCAATTTCCTCATTTATAATTTGTACAACTAAATATAGACAGCTATATCCCATTCAGGTTCTTTCATTTCATGGTGACATGCCATATCCTTTCTAGTAGGTATGTAATGAGGTGCTGTTATATGTTGCCTTTGTGAATTATGCAGAAATCATGTCTAGATGTACTCCATGAAAATTTTTTTTTTTTGTTTGATCAAATCTTTGAAAGTTGAAATAAATCTTGGGATGTTTTATCTTGACCAAACCAACCTGATTGGGTAGCGTCCTGTCCTGTTTCTTCAATGTTAACAGACTAGCTGCTAAGGAGATTTGTAAAATGATCCGTGATATTTTTGATCAATCGTGTATGTTGCTGCCCCAACATTGAGAATGAGGACAGATACTTAGGAACTGATGAAAGGTTATAAAAAGTGAGCTCTCAAAATTAAACATATTGATCTGTGTGTGGAGCATACTCCTCATTGTGAATAATTGCCACTTATTGTACTTTTATCTGGCGAAATCGTTTAAAAGTAAAGCGGTACGCTTGGGGTATCATCTATTTACTTGTTCATTGTTCTTTTATAACTTGCCACAATATACTTAAAATTGTGGTTTAAACATCAGGCTTAGATGATAATTGCTTGCCATAGGTGTGTGTAGCCTTTCATTCTTCACAATGCACTCATTACTTTCTTCATCCCACTAATGTGTGTAGGTGTTCTCGGTGGCTCTGTATTGACCTATGCTCTTTTTAGTCCAGATTTAATCATTTACTTTGGTGATGCCTAACCAAATACTCCTGGAATGAAGAACATGTTGCTTCTCATATAAATTTCAACTAAAATTCCTTTGGAAAAGAAAACACATTTGCCTTAACAGTACCATATTGTGGATGTATGTGCATATTGTCATGGTGATGTCAATTAATCAGGTTATTGGTTTTATACTATTCTGGATCTCAATCTCCCGATTTAATCTCTTACAACTCTTTTGGACAGTTATTGGACTTGATTAGTTTTGGATGGATCTTTACCTTTTGGGATTGAATGGAGAATGATGTTGTTATTTTTTTCATTGTCTACTGTGTTCAGAATATTGCATGTAACTTTTAAGGATGCCATTACATAAATTTGTGCATGGCTCTGCAAGTTCCTATTAAAGGGGGAGTTCTCATTTTTCAGGTTGTGGATCCTAGAAAAACATATGGGCCTGCAGCCGATATATGGAGTCTTGGGTGCACTGTCTTGGAAATGCTAACACAGCAACTTCCTTATCCAAATCTGGAGTGGGTGAGTAATCTGTTTGTTTGAAATAGTTAGCTACTGTTCTTTTTCATCTTGAAAGGACTTTTCTGCCAGTTCAGTAATGAAATAACAAACAATATTCCTGCTTGATTTATTTTGCATCCGAAAGTTCACGTGCCTTAACCACAAACCTATTTACTCTATGCCTTAAGTCTAGATTCCTTTAAAGCTGAAAGCTATCTACACTCTTGGAACAGCCAGCTGTGGAATAGCAAGCACAGGGTCAACAGAATTTCACTAATAATCAGTTGCATCTAGATGACTTGAATAGTTCAGGACATGTAATTTTTCAATACAAAAGAGAGGTCATCTAAGTATACAATATATTAATAGGATAAAGTTAATATACATAAACGGTATGTTATAAAATTGAAAAAGGAATATAAGGATTTAATTCAATAGCTCCACCAGTTGAACTTGCTCTCAAATTCTGAACACCTACGTTAGCACTGGGATTGGCTAATAAATCCTGGAGGATGAGATGAGATGAGTAGAAGGCAATAGGAAATGTGGAACACTGACAGGATGAGTTTATGGACGAGAATGAATCAAGAATGCAGATAAAGGAAGAAAGAGGTAGCAAATTTTAAAAAGTTCGATATTATGGCTTGCAGGTTCAAATTTATTCTATACGGCCCATTATGATAAGAAGTCATTCTGGATTGGGAGATGGAGAAAGGGCCAGTTGAAGGTAGCAAGGACTCAGAGTTTCCTTTAAAATACAGGAATAAATAATGTTGTAAGAGGTGGTTATGTAGATGATGGCTGGCTAGGAAGAAATACTACCCATTATGGTTGATCTTAACCTCCCTGTGCCAAAGTGAGTTCTTAACAAGTGAATTGCTTTGGTTCACATAATGAGCTGATTGATCTCCTCATGATGTGGATCATCACCACTAGAGATACGACAATCTGAATGCATTGCACCCAGAAATGATGCAACTTGCACGAACCATTAGATCCCATTCTGCAATCCGTTGGATTGCCTATGCTGTGTGCTGAACTTTTTCTGGAAACAAGAGTGCATTGGCTAAGCTGAATGAACCCTTTTACTCGCTTTCTTATAGATTTGAGATCTCACATATGGGTTCATATCTCAAATTTGAAGCATCCTTAAAGAATGCTTTCGATATAAGAGTGTTGCGGCTGCTTCATTCGTTTCCAATATAGATTTTCTTACTTATGCTTATCTTACCATGAAAGTAAGCATTAAAACAAACTTTATTTTAGTGTTTTGATCTTAGCACTCATCCTTTCAGATAAAGATGCTCATATACACACTCTGATACATGTGGGTTGTGAGGTCCCTTGAAAATTCAATATCTGTGTTATCATTAAGGACTGACTTATGGCAGCGTCGAAGTAACAGGCTGTTTGTGTATTTTTCATCCCTTGCTCAAAATTGTTCCATGTTTTAACTTTTAAGCCGAAGCCTTCTTCAAACTTGTTCCACATTTATGTTAGTATTTTATAATGCAATTAGGAACAGCTAGATGGTAGTTCAAGTAACAATATGCTTATTGTTGCATCTTTTATTCGGAATAATTTATCCTTGCTATAATTTTGGAGACGGTGTCTATTCAGAGTGACCCAGATATTATAAAATACCTTGTTCGAATCATATACAACTCTTTAATGAACTGTATCCCACGAAGGAAGCTAAAAGTAGTTCTAGCTCAAGCTTGTCTTGTAGTAGCTCGTATATTATTTAAAGTTGTAATTAAGGTAATGTCTTTACAGAACATTACTCATAAAGTGATGGTAAAACACTGGTATTGACATAAAACAACTTCGTCAGATCTGTCTGGTATGTCCCTGTACCTGTATGTCAACAAACTGGTCGGATCAAACCTAAGAGGATCGGAGGTGCAACCTGTTTGAGTTGGCTGGTTGGTCGGACTATGTCATCAGGTTTTATTTGTGACATATAGCAAGTAGGTTGAGCCTACACATATGATTGAGCTGATCAGACCCCTTGATGGTTATATTTGTGGTGCTGGACGGACCTCGACCAGCAAATCCCACTTCCAATATCAGAAATATACAAGAGTTTCAGAAAATAAATCTAATTCTTGTTTATGAAAATTTCATGCCATTTTATAAAACACAGGAGTTTGAGATGATGAATCCAATTCTCGGTGACGAAAATATCTCACCCATCTTATAAAGTTACAGAAGAAAAAACAATCTCTCCTAAAAGTAAACACCAGAAGATCATAATGACATTGGGGTCTTGTTGTCATAGAAAGTGCTTCTAGCAGTTGACGCAGCTGGAGTAGATATTGCAACTCCTTAAGATGTCTCCATCTTATTAGTTTTCTATGCCCATCATGCAACCTCCATGCTTGCCTTCT
Organism: Cocos nucifera; assembly: GCA_006176705.1. Classification (NCBI taxonomy): domain Eukaryota; kingdom Viridiplantae; phylum Streptophyta; class Magnoliopsida; order Arecales; family Arecaceae; genus Cocos; species Cocos nucifera. Next base: position 1,831,854 of record QRFJ01000072.1, read on the forward strand.
CCTTTCAAGTCAAATTTGAAAGACTGAAGATTTTTTCATTTTTGTTTCATGATGCAAGCTGCAAACAATCAGTTTTATAATTGTTGGAAGGATTTAGTAGCTACCTCAACGCATCAAGATGTTATGACTAATTGTTCATTCTCTCTAATTTGCAGACTCAAGCTTTCTTTAGGATTGGCCATGGCGAACAACCTCCCATCCCCAACACCTTGTCAAGGGATGCTCGTGATTTTATCAGACAGTGTGTGCAGGTTAACCCAGATGAACGGCCTTCTGCTGCTCAACTATTAGAGCATCCGTTTGTGATGAAACGGCTGGCATCTTCTTCGGGATCTGGTTCCTCCACGCATGGTAATGATTGATGGGATTAACTAAAAATGAGAGCTGGCACTGGAGCATGACTAGGTAAGGCATTGCACTGCCCTTTCATCCTGGTGTGCTCCCAATGATGTTGTTGACTTTAGGTTGTTAAATTTTTGGTTGTCGGATGACCATCCGAAGGGTAAAACAGATATTTGTAGGTTTTTGTGCAAATGAGCATGCAGGAAGTTGGATCCTGCCCTGATTCACAAGCAGATTCTTGGAAGGCGATGAATAAGATTTTCCTCCATTGTGTTTTGGAGTTTCAACAGTAGTATGAATTTTTTTTTTTTTTTTTTTTTTTTTTTTTAAGGTCTTTTTTTTTGGGAGGGTTCTGGTGTTGTTTTGGTTCATTTCCTTGAAAAGTCGATCATGTACTTGGGTGCGGAAAAGAGAACTGGATATGCGCCCAAATCTTGATGAGATGAATGCATGAATGTATGTAAATATGTATATTTATTCAAGTATTATCTGCAAGGCTATGTTTGCTTGGTAAAATCTCAAAGTGCTTTACCATACTAATTTAAATTTAATTTTTTTTTACCAAAAAAATATAGGTTTGAGCTTATTTATCAAAGCTATGCAAAATTAAAAAACATCATTTAAAAATGGTGTTTCTTAAAAATAAAATGTTATTTCCAACGGCGTTTCTTTGCCTAATCACCAATCCCATGTGGAAGTCGGCCAAAACTTTAAGAAAAAAAAAAGGCATCATTCTAAATGACTTTTTTAAGTGTGCCATGCTTGCAAATCATACTTCAATTGTGATTTTTTTGAAAGATGAGGTTCGTTAATTGTTTGTAAATCTAAAATTATCCCGAACCTTCTCCAAGATAAGTGTTAGGGGACGTATGCTAACCAATTGAGCTAACAATTGTTGCTCTAATATGATATTAATTAATTAGTTGACTATGTAGTTTAAGTTGTTAAATTATGTGTCATTTATGTCTATTAGATTTAAACTATTAGCTTATCCTTCATTAGTTATCGTGGAAAAATTCTTTACTAAATGATATTTTAACTAATAAGATCTAACAGTGTTATAGATTCTATTAATATTATTTTGCAGTTTCACTTATCATTTTTATTTATATAATAAAAAAGTTGAAGCATCAAATTTGTTCTATTCTTGGTCACTGGAACTAATCCTACTCCATCGTAATTTTTATTTCATTTTTTTTATTGCTATGCACCAAAGATAGCATTAGTATATATATATATACATGATAAATGGCAAATGGTGATGAGATCAAATTGATCGCTTAGATAATATTAATGAAGTTTGGCCTTATATTTTTTGTGTAAGTGTACTATTTATTGAAAGTGAATTCATTGAGTGTGACTTTTCCCAATTTAAAGTAATCAACCTCAATTGAGTACTCAGGCTAGACAAAAATTGCTACCATGAAGAAGTGAATTATTTGTATTTTTGTGCTTGTTTCATTAAATATCACATGTTATCTCTGATATATTATAACTAGCTAGGGTATGCATAATGTTTGCACGAACAACAATAGCTAATATTAGCAGACCCCTCTAAGTGTTTAGCATGTCCTCATTCTAATGGCATGCCTCTTATCATGCATTTGAGAGGCATGCCATGGCTTTGAACCTTCAGTGTCATCCTTTACGCTTGTTCGTACAATCTAACTGATACGTATATTCATAATTATATAAAATATAACTTTTTATTACTCTCACAATAAAAATTTAGTTAAAAGAGATATTTTTCAATAAAAAATTTAAATATAAAAATATTATATATATATATATATATATATATATATATATATATATATATATATATATATATATATATATATATATATATATATATATATATAATAGATAACTCATAGATAAATATATTTGATAATTGAAGAAGTGCAATTCTACAAAATCTCCAAATATGTTGTGCATGGACCTTTGGTTCATATTTTATCTTTTTATTTTTATTTATTTATTAATATTATTTTTGATTTTCGAGGTTTATAATATAAAGCATGTATAACACATCTAAAAACCTGTATCCATATCCACAAATTATGACATCCTAACACTTTAAATTAAATAAATAAAATATCTAAAGTAATCTCTGATCAAAATAATAATTAATAATATAAGATAAAGTAAAAATGTCAAGTCTACAAAAAAAAAATCATATGGTACTATAAGTTCAAAAAAATACTAAGTCCCATAAAGACGTCGTGGTGCCCGTGGTTGCTTGGACCTTCTCAAGAAGGTCCTCAACGGTCGCTTCTGCTACTGTGTCACCTGTGATGGGACTTCTTCTATATAAGTAGACGTCTTCTGGTCACGCATATGAGGAATAATAAGTATTGCCGGAGCATCTGCAAGCTGAGTGACCTCCTCATTTGGATCCAGAAATATACCTATAATAAAAGAATCATACTGATGCCAACTAGAATCTGATGCTGTCATCTGGGATACGTAGGAAGATGAAGGCTCTGACATCTGTGGATTAGAAGATGGTGGCATATGTGCAACATGTAGTGATGACATCTGCAAAATATATGGTGATGGCATATGCAGAATATATGGCGATGGTGTATATCTTATATGTGGCACATTGGATGCTCCATGCTAAGGGGCACAGATATCAAGATCATAATCAATCTCCATCAATGTTCCTGAACATGATCTCTCCATCTCCCATAGTATTTGGATCCATTTGTCCTCATCAGTCATAAATAAAGCACGACGAGTGTCCAACATAAGACCCAACATTCGATCAGTCTACATAACACAAACAAAATTAGCAATACATTATACAATATACAACATATATAAAATTTAATATGACATTAAATAGAATATATAATATATAATTTTCATGGACTTACCAACATGCGCATAGTAGAACTCTCACCCTCATATCTTGGAACTATATATCGAGCCTGTCTAATGGCCCATACTATAATGCTAAGAAATCAAGCCAGCCATATAGTCCTCGGTATATGAACGGCCTTCCAATATGTCATCATTATGAACTATATGATCTCGTCGAGCATTCCAAATGGTGATATACTCTGCATGCCTGATATGCCGGTCAATATAAGCTCTTCTTCGTCGATCAATATGATGAAGTCAATGGCTAGTATCAAAATGCTCTGGGATACCCTGAATCTAACCAAACTGCCGCAATACACAATTTGAAAGGTATTACTTCACCACATCAAAATAAATAAGCGGCATCCTAGCAGCCTATATATCATGTCCATCCATGCAAACCTATGGTAATATAGATATAATCTGATCTGTATATGGCTCCCACAAAAATTGATAGAGTTAAAAATAAAGTTGGATTAGTAAGCTCATTTTGTAGTAGATTATGAATATTATAAAATAATATTTATACATCAATAAAAATTATCTATCTGTGTATCAGTATCAGCCAATGTATTCAGTTGGCACCTATAAACCCATGCTACTTTCATCGACATATGGTAAATGTTGAATGCAACGTTCTATCTGCTTAATAATACATTCATATTAATTTAATTTTTAATGAAATAAAAATAGTACTAAATTTTAAGTAATTGAACTACTAATTTTATACCTATATTGTTGTCTAAGAATAGCTACTTAAGAGGAGGGATGAATTGGATATTTTAAAAACTAAATGACTAATGTACAGATTTGAATGATTTAAACTAAGTAATGTACATATAATAAATAATATAATCTTGAATGTAAAGCGCAATGGAAAGATAAAAGATGCAAAGAATAACAACAATAAGCACAAGCACAAACATAAATTTTATAATAGTTCGGTGCCAAACTCAGCACCTACGTCCACTCCCTAAGTATACCACTAAAAAATTCAACTATAATTCATAACTAAAATTATAATTTAATTATTTTTTGAACTCACAATTAAACTCAGTTGGTTTTTCTTGGCTTACCAAATAAAACTATACAAGATTATTTTTCGAGCTTACCATCAATCCAGTTGATTTTTCCTAAATCACCAACCAAAATTTCATAAGTGATTATTTTTCTCTGAACTTACAATCAATCCCGATTGGTTTTAACCTTGGCTCATCAATCAAATCAATATAACATCCAACTCTAGGCTTGGACCAACCCAAGTTTCTCATCCCAAGAAACTTAAAATACAATAAATCTAAAATGAATACTAAGCTAAAGAAAAATAAATACTATGAAACTCAAGATAAGAAAATTTGAGTTGCTTTGCTTGTTGGCTTGATTTCTTTTTCTTGAATGCTTGAGAGAGATAGGTGGTGATCTTCAATGCTAGTGGCCTGACTTCTCTCAATTTGAGGATGATGAAAGGATAAAAGAATATCCGAGAATCACTCTTTTATTCTTTTCTGCTCACTCTTTTGGCTTTCTCAATGGATACTCAATATACTCTCAAAAAGCTTTCTAATTCTTCCCCAAGGGTTTCCTTTTATATCATTGAAGTTTTTCACTACTTGAAGTCATTTAGGAGGTCTTCAGAAGGACATATAGACGTTGGAGACATAAGATAGCCGTTGGAAGATACATGGGATAAAAAATTAAAGTTCTAAAAAACTAGTCATTACAGTCACTGGATTGGCTCAATTTTCAGCTGGATCAATTCAGTATCAGTAGCTTCAAAAAATCAGCTTTCTATCTTTCTATTTTCTGAGACTGATCGATTAAGTATTTCACTGAGCCGACTAAGCTATAGTACTAAAGCCCTATTTGGGATTGTTATTGATAATAGAGTTTTTGGAAGTAGAACTTTTGAGAAGTAGAGCTTTTGGAAGTAGAGTTTTTACAAAAAGTTTGTTGGTGCAGAAACTGATCATCGCTGGAGGTCGCTGGAGTCGAGGCCGCTGAGGTCGCCGCCGGGGACCTGCAAAATAAAGTTCCATCCAGAGCCGGTGGGGGTGGCTCCGACAGGACCCTCCGATGCTCAAGTCAGCTCTGGCCAACAGGAATGGAGTGCTCAGAATGAGTTTCGGAGCTTAGAGAAGAAGAGGAGAGCTTAGAGATTAGAGACATTAGCCTTAGCGTATCTGGAGGAGGGCCCTTTTATAGCGGAGCTTGATGGTGATGGCTGCTGCCGCGTGCTGGTGGGCCACTCGAGGTTCGACGGAGTCAGTCTCTCGGGAAGGTGCCATACGCGGTAGGGTTGGTGGTGGCAGCTGCAGTCGCATGCTGGTGGGTCACTCGAGGTTCGGCGGAGCTAGTCTCTTGGGGTGGTGTCGTACGCGGCAGGGTTGGTGGTGACAGCTGCTGCCGCGTGTTAACGGGCCACTCGAGGTTCGGCGAAGTCAGTCTCTTGGGTAGGTGCCACATGGAGCTGATTACGGAGAGAGTGGCATCGGTAGTGGCGGCCATACCATCCAGTCTCGTTGTTCGTCCAGAGGAGTTCGGACTTGTAGGAGAGTTCGGCCGAAGAAAAAGCTTGGGAGGAGCTCGGCTCCCACAGGCGTCTGGCCGGAGGTACGCGGCTAAGGCTCGGTCGCTTAGGAGTTCGGCTGCTTGGAATTGAAGGAGCTCGGTCGACTGAAGGGACGGCCGCTGGAGGAGTTCGGCTGGTTGGAGGGGTTCAGTAGGAGCTCGATCGGGCGAAGTTCGACCGATGGACGTCCGCTGAGGAGTTCGACCGCTGAGAGGCCCGAAGAAGCTCGGCTGAGGCCCGGTTGAAGGACTTCGGTTGCTAAGTGGTTCGACTAAGGCTCGTCCGCTGAGGAGTTCGACCGTTGGGAATCAGAAGCTCGGTCCGCCTGAATGGATTGGAAGAAGCTCGGCCGCTGGGAGTTCGGCTGAAGCCCGTCTGCCGAAGCTCTTCTGCGGCTACTGGTTGCATTAGGCTGAGCATCGAGCTAGACTTCGGCTGGAGCAGAATTTATCCCCAACACTAACCCCCCCACTCCCGAGTTTGAAAATCGAAGGAAGGGAGTGCAGAAAAAAAAGGCGACTACCGAAGTCTTCCTCTGAGCTCTGTGCTGGTCTAAGTCGAAGCTCCGAGGAGATCTCATCTCCGACTTGAAGTTGACATCGAAGTTGAAGCCCGGAGAAGATCCCATTTTCAGCCGGGGTTGACACGGTTGCTTTCTCTAGCCAAGATCGATGTTGAAGCTCTCTGACTGAGGTTGTCGTGGGCCTTACCTCTATCCGAGGTTACTCAGGCGCTCTGGCCGAGGTTATCGCGGACCTTATCCCTAGTCAGAGTTGATGCGGGCGCTCGGGCTGAGGTTGATGCGGGCGCTCGGGGGAGATCTCATCTCCTACTACCGAAGTTGGCCCAGTCCCTCGGGGGAGATCTGATCCATAGCCGAAGTTGTCCACGATCGCTCGGGAGAGATCTTATCTCTGACCGAGGTTGATGGAGATTCTCTTTCCTATGGACTTCGGAGCTCGGACTTGAACTTTGCTCGCATTAGGATGAGGTTCTCCTCCTGTTCCAAACGGGCCGTGGGGGCACATAAGGGCCGTTGTCAGGGTCTCTCCTCCCATCTCGTCTTTTGTGAACGAGGCCTTCACTCGGGAGAGATCTTATCTCTGGCTGAAGTTATCACTCGGGAGAGATCTTATCTCTGACCGAGGTTGCTTTTCGGAAGAGATCTTATCTCTGGCCGAAGTTGCTCTCGGAAGAGATCTTATCTTTGGCCGGACTGCTCAGGAGAGATCTTATCTCTAGCCAAGGTGGTTTTTCGGAAGAGATCTTATCTCTGACCGACGTTGCTTTTCGGGAGAGATCTTATCTCTGGCCGAACTGCTCGGGAGAGATCTTATCTCTAGTCGAGGTGATTTTTTGGGAGAGATCTTATCTCTGGCCGACGTTGCTTTTCGAGAGAGATCTTATCTCTGGCCGAACTGCTCGGAAGAGATCTTATCTCTAGTCGAGGTGGTTTTTTGGGAGAGATCTTATCTCTGAACGACGTTGCTTTTCGGGAGAGATCTTATCTTTGGCCGAACTGCTCGGGAGAGATCTTATCTCTAACCGAGGTGGTTTTATGGAAGAGATCTTATCTCTGGCCGACGTTGCTTTTCGGAAGAGATCTTATCTCTGGCCGAACTGCTCGGAGAGAGATCTTATCTCTAGCCGAGGTGGTTTTTCGGGAGAGATCTTATCTCTGGCCGACGGTTGCTTTTCGGGAGAGATCTTATCTCTGGCCGAACTGCTCGGAAGAGATCTTATCTCTAGTCAAGGTGGTTTTTTGGGAGAGATCTTATCTCTGGCCGACGTTGCTTTTCGGAAGAGATCTTATCTCTGGCCGAACTGCTTGGGAGAGATTTTATCTCCAGCCGAGGTGATTTTTTGGGAGAGATCTTATCTCTGACCGACGTTGCTTTTCGGAAGAGATCTTATCTTTGGCCGAACTGCTCGGAAGAGATCTTATCTCTAGCCGAGGTGGTTTTTCGGGAGAGATCTTATCTCTGTCTGACGTTGCTTTTCGGGAGAGATCTTATCTCTGGCCGACGTTGCTTTTCGGGAGAGATCTTATCTCTGGCCGAACTACTCTTTGACCTGCTTGTGTTAGGATGAGGTCTTCCTTCCTAACACGACGACTGTTGACTGCTTCTTTTTCTTTTCTACCTCATGCTGGCTTCCTCACTTTAAAGCATGCTTCTCTTGGCTTTCATGCTGAGTCCTGGGGTAACGTTGACGACGTAGTGAGACGGCCGACCTTATCGTTTCTTGCTACGGCAGCGCCCTTCACCAATCTTCAAGCTCGCATCGAATGAATTTACCCAGCCGTCCCTTTCTAACGAGCTCCTCGATCTCATCCCGGAGCTAGATGCACTCCTCAGTGTCGTGGCCGTGGTCACGATGGTAGAGGCAGTACTTGCTTCGGTCACGCTTGTTTGAGGGAGACCGTAACCTTTCGGGTCTTGGCAGTTTGTTTTTAACTTCGGTGAAGATCTGAGTTCGAGGAGCGTTGAGGAGGGCATAGTCGCAGAATCTTTTGGGAGGAGGGCTTCTTCGCGCTTCTCTGTAAGCTCGAGGAGTCCGGGCCCACCTGCTATTGGAGGAAGTCCGTGAGCACGGCCAAACTTCATTCGGCTCCCCATTGCCTGCCAGCCGCTCCCTTAAGGCTTCTTCATCCTTCGACTTGAAGGCTTCTTCCACACGGGCATATCTCTCGGCCCGAGCCAGCAGATCAGCGAGGTCCCTAGGGTACCTTTTCTCCAAGGAGAACAGCAAGTTATTTTTTTGAAGACCGCCCTTGAGGGCGGCCATGGCGACTGATTGGTCCAGGTTCCGGACTTTCAGCACGGCAGTGTTAAATCGGGTGACGTAGGCTCGGATGGGTTCCCCCGCCTTCTGCTTGATGGCCATCAAGGAATTCGAACCTCAGCATGGCCGCCTACTACTCACAAAGTGGGCCGCGAACTGTTGACTTATCTGGTCAAATGATAAGATGGTACTCGATTTGAGCGTCGAGTACTAGTTTCTGGCAGCTCCTTTCAGGGTAGAGGGGAAAGCCCGGCACAATATAGCTTCTGGAGCACCGTGGAGCAGCATCATCATCCGAAAGACTTTCAAATGGTCGACCGGGTTGGTGGTCCCATCGTAGCTGTCGAACTGAGGGAGCTTAAAGTTTGGCAGGACCGGTTCATGCATGATTTTCTGCAAAAAAGGGGGGTCAGTGCAAACGTCATTGCCACGTGAGGGGGGAGTGTGACGAAGTTCTTCGATTCGCCGGCTCATTTCTAAGAGCCTTTGATCCAGGAGATCTTCACCGTTTCTGATCTCCATGGCTCTCTTGTGGAATGGGCGCGAGGCTTCACCCTTGGTCGATCCATGATCCGAACAAGGGCTCTCCCTCCTCTGCCTCTCCAATCTGGGGATCGGAGGTCGGGCTGTCCAAGTTGGTCGCTCTTGGATCGGATCACTCAGCTCCGGAGAGTCCCGCATCGGTTGGGCTGGCACTGGGGCTTGCTGGTGCATGGCCTGCACTGCCTCCGTGAGATCGCGAACCTGCTTGACGAGCAAATTGAACTGCTCCGCGTCCACCATGGCTATAGAGTGAGCCTAGGTCGCCGGGGCTGGAGCAGGAGCGGTCGGATCCGGACGGCATCGGGCCGCGAAGGCCGCCGACCACCGAGTCGAGGCTCTCCTGGGGGGCATCTCTTCTTTTTTTCTGAAAAGAGGAAGAAGAGAAATCTTTGGAGTGGAAAGGGGAAAAACGTCACCGAGCACTCCTTTAAGAACAAGGGGACTTCGGCTTCTCTTAATAGAGAAGCCCTTCCTCTAGCACCAATATGTTGGTGCAGAAACTGGTCGTCGCCGGAGGTCGCTGGAGTCGAGGCCGCTGAGGTCGCCGTCGGGGACCTGCAAAATAAAGTCCCGTCCGGAGCCGGTGGGGGTGGCTCCGGCAGGACCCTCCGACGCTCAAGTCAGCTTTGGCCAACAGGAATGGAGTGCTCGGAATGAGTTCCGGAGCTTAGAGAAGAAGAGAAGAGCTTAGAGATCAGAGACATTAGCCTTAGCGTATCTGGAGGAGGGCCCTTTTATAGCGGAGCTTGATGGTGATGGCTGCTGCCGCATGCTGGTGGACCGCTCGAGGTTCGACGGAGTCAGTCTCTCGGGGAGGTGCCGTATGCGGCAGGGTTGGTGGTGGCAGCTGCAACCGCATGCTGGCGGGTCACTCGAGGTTCGGCGGAGCCAGTCTCTTGGGGTGGTGTCGTATGCGGTAGGGTTGGTGGTGACAGCTGCTGCCGCGTGCTGGCGGGCCGCTCGAGGTTCGACAGAGTAGTCTCTTGGGTAGGTGCTGCATGGGGCTGGTTACGGAGAGAGTGGCGTCGGTAGTGGCGGCCATACCATCCAGTCTCGTTGTTCGTCCAGAGGAGTTCGGACTTGTAGGAGAGTTCGATCGAAGGAAAAGCTTGGGAGGAGCTTGGCTCCCACAGGCGTCTGGCCGGAGGTGCGCGGCTAAGGCTTGGTCGCTTGGGAGTTCGACCGCTTGAAATTGAAGGAGCTCGACCGGCTGAAGGGACGGCCGCTGGAGGAGTTCGACTGGCTGGAGGGGTTCGGCAGGAGCTCGATCGGGCGAAGTTCGATCGATGGACGTCCGTTGAGGAGTTCGACCACTGAGAGGCCCGAAGAAGCTCGACTGAGGCCCGGTTGAAGGACTTCGGTTGCTAAATGGTTCGGCTAAGGCTCGTCCGCTGAGGAGTTCGACCGTTCGAAATTCGAAGCTCGGCCGGCTGAACGGGTTAGAAGAAGTTCGGCCGCTGAAAGTTCGACTGAAGCCCGTCTGCCGAAGCTCTTCTGCGGCTACTGATTGCATTATGCTGAGCATCGAGCTAGACTTCGGCTGGAGCGGGATTTATCCCCAACAAAGCTGTTTACTATTTGATAACCATATTTATAAAGTGCTTTAAAATTTTAACATATTTTTTGCAACTCAAATAAAAAATTACTTTTGACATGATAAAATGATAATAAAAGATATTGCATAATATGATATAATAAAAAATAATATAATATAATATCATATATTAAAATATTATTATATTATATAATATTATTATAATAATTATATTATATTATATTATAAAATATAATTTAATATAATAATAACTAATAATATAATAATACTATTATATTATATTAATATAATATATTATATTATATTAGAATTTATTATTATATTATATTTTAATCTATTATATTATATAACATTATATATTACATCATAATTATAATAATATTATATTATAGTTATAATATTACATTATAATCATAATTATAATATGTTATATTATATTATATTATAATATATGATAATAATATTATATAATAAAATAATTTTTAAAATATAATAATATTTAAGTTATAAATATAATGTAATCTATTATAATATTATTATATTATAATAATATAATATAATATAATAATATTATAATGAGGTAGATTAGGCTTTGATCGATCAGAGTTCGATCTACATTCGATCGAATCTCCGATCGCATCTTCGAGCGTGTGTCTGAAAATGTGCATCGGTTGAAAAAAAAGCGTGCACCCGCGCTTGAAAAAAATCCAAAAAAAAATAGGCCTACTGCTTGAAAAAATCAAAAAATAACCTAAGAAAAAGTAAAAAAACCAAAAAAAAATTTAGCTTTTTTTTAGTTTTCTTAATTTTTTTAGTTTTTTCAAGCCTTTTTTGAAAAAAAAATTATTTTTTTGCTTGAAGGTGCCTTCAGGCCCAAAAAAATTTAAAAAAAACCTAAAAAATTTGAAAAAAATAGTGCCTTAAAAAAGTACATTAGAAAAAAAAATATAGTAGAAAAAAAAAAAGAGGGAGGGGTGGGGGAAGGCTGAAAGGCGCCTTCAGCCTTCCCCTTTTTTTTCTGATTTTTTTTTTCAAACTTTTTTTAGATTTTTTTTCAAAATTTTTTTTTGATTTTTTTTAGATTTTTTAAGGATTTTTTCAAACATTTTTTTTAGGTTTTTTTTAGAAAATTTTTTTCTAATTTTTTTTCAAGCAGTAGCCTATTTTTTTTTTAAATTTTTATGCATGCCTTTTTTGTTCATTCGATGCTTTTTTTTAGTTGGTGCACCTTTTCAAGTGGTGCCTATCTTGATGCGGGCTGATCGAATGATTGAAAATTCGACCGAATATAGACTGGGCTCCAATCGATCGGAGTCCAGTCTATCTCATATTATAATAGTATAATATTCGATTGGAGCCCAGTCTATCTCATATTATAACAGTATAATATAATATTATAATTATGATATAATATATAATATTAGATAATATGATGGATTATAATTTAATCTAATAATAAATTATAATATATTATATTATATTATATTATTATAATATAATAATAATATTATATTATTAGTTATTGTTATATCAAATTATATATTTATAATATAATAATACTATAATAGATTATGTTATATATTTATAATATATAATAATATTAATTTATTATTATATTATATTATATTTATAGTATAATGATGTAATATGATATGATATAAGATAGTGGGTATTTTGGTCATTAAAAAAATTTTATTTAAATCAAAATAGCTTTTCAACATTAACCATAAAGCACTTTTGGAGAAAGCTTTAAAATGGAGCTTTTTCCAAGTAAACCTTTTCAACTTTCTGACAAAAGCCAAAATAGCTTTTTAATTTTTTACCAAACATCACTATATCATCCAAAAGTACTTTTGGAGGATCAGAAAGTGCTTTTTGGTACTCCAAAAGCTCAGCCAAATAGGACCTAAGTCAGTTTAGTTTTTCACTGGATCAGCTCAATTCTCAGCCTTCAAAAATTTTGTATATTTTTCTGCATAAGTGACTTTTTGATTTCAACTTTTGAGGACTTTTTTCATTTTGACTTTTATAGTCTTTCCCACCATTAAGACTTTCAAAAACTTCTTATTTGACTTTTATTTGAGCATTTGAAATCATTCTTTTCTTTGACTTTTCTTTTTTTGAGAGAATTTCTTTTATGGATAATTTTTTCATTTTAAGCACTTAAAAAGTTCTATATACATTTCTGAAACACATGATTAGTATCATTTATACCCAATATTTTAGAATTATCAAAATCAATCTTTAGATCAACATATATCCCCAAGGTGCGTCCAGCCTGAATGGAATATTAGGATCTTGATGCGCTCGTGGCATCTCAAGAAACTATCTCTGCAGTGGGCTGATAGTCGGCATCCTCTTCCATACCCAAATTTGCTAATTTCAAGAAAATTATACATGATATCTCTAATTAAAGCTATAATAGAATATTAAAATTTAAAATTCTATACCATATATCTATAATAATACAAGATAACCATCAATCTCTATCTAGTCATGATATGAACCATGGTACATAGCTTTGTACAAATAAGCTAGTATTGCACTGCCTCAACTAAGTCTACGTACAAAATCTAAATCCTCTAATAGTGGTAGAAACATCAACTTCACCTTGTTAGATGAAGTATCAGGTAAAAGTGTACCTCCTAGCAATCGCAGTATCTGACCCCAGACATACTGTCACATCATCTCCTCTGGTGCATTATCCTCAATGTGGAAATATTGATAGTGATCATCCAAACACTCCATCCTCAGTCGTGAATGATCGAAGAACTGAACTTCTAGCTCAAATCTTAGTAATCGAAAGCATATAGCCTGCCACTCTGGAATGGTAAGTTGTGGATCAGATCCTGTAACTACATCACCATCAATTGAAAGTTCGGTGAGTACACTGATATCCTGTAATGTGATGGTCGCCTCACCAAATGGAAGATGAAATGTGTGCCTCTAGATACCATCTCTCAAGTAAAGCAGTAATAAGACCAACATCCATCTGTATCCCGTCAATCCGATATACTCCATAAAATCCTAGATATTGTAAATAATCTATAACTCTATCTGGAATATCCTCCATCCTCCATAAGTCTGTATTGATCAGCTCTTCATAAATGGAGGTGTCTGGGCTCTTACAATAAGAAAAGATAATAAGATCACATATATGACTTTAATAAGAATCTATTTGTAAAAATATAAATAATAAGAATAGAAATGGAATGCTTACAATGCCATCTAATATGGCTTGTGATCGATGTGTCTCCTGCAATGTAAGAATACTACAGTTTTGTGGACTCAAATGCCATGGATCGTAAGCCATAATACACTAATGAATCTAAAATAATGACAAGCACACCAAATTTATTAGAACACATGAAATATGATACTAATTAATTATATAAAAAATAATTCTTAAAATCATACATAGAATAAGTCTGGACATAGACTGTATAATAATTCAACTATCGAAAATATATAGAACAATAGAACAACTCTGAATATAGACTCTATGGAACAGTTCAACTATCAAAAATATATAGAAAATTTAACTATCAGAAATACATAAAACAATACACAATACTTTGATGCCTTTAATTTCTTCTACTACTTGAATTTGATGTGTGTGGAAGTAATCAAGAACAGCGACGATGATCATGACCCTATTCGTTATAAATACCATAATGATTCTTACTTTTTATTTGCCTATCATCCATTTTATTTCACATAGCCTTGTTGACTTTGGTCTGTCCTTCTATTTAGTTCTCAAACGGTGATGATTAGGAATACATGTAAACATATGTGTGGACATCCAATAGTCTTCATATGATAATGGATAAAACTCGCCACTCCAAGCATTCATGTATGCCATAATTGTGCATGCATCGTCCATAAATCCACTAAAATGTACAGCTATTTTTTGGCACACAACTAATACATGTGAACAGGGATATTTATAGATGCTCCACTTTCCATAAGAATATTTTTTTTATTTAAAGTCATGGTATGAGAATTTTCTCCATCTCTTAACCCTGTGCTTGCTCTCCTCGTAAGCACTTCATATATACCTCTTTGGAGGTTGAATGCTATTACTCTATGCTAGTTAGCTTTAACTTGATCTTCAGCAATCTTAATTGCAACATGAGGAGTAAAAAAATATTTAGATTCTTCTACACATATCTTAAGGCTTGGGCACGTCTCGTATTAAAGTACATCACAAGACGATAAAATATCATTTGAACACAATCTGTAATTGGCATATTTATAGCTCCTCATAAAATATTATTAAAAATATTTGATAAATTTATAATTAAGACACTATAGTGTATGTCGGCATCATGTGCCAATATCCACTTCTCTTTTTTCAAATCAAACAGCCAACTCCAAGCATCTGCATTCACTGTCCTGATTTTATTCATGATAAAATCAAACTTTTGAATTTGATGAGTGCTCCCTACCTGCCATACTGCTCTTTTGAGCTGTGCATTTTTAAAGTGAGTGTTAAAATTACTGCAGACATATCTTAAATAGTATCGATGATAAGCATGTAGCGGACTCTATCCAATAGACTCATCTGTAATGATATTTAATATACCTGGATATCTATCAGAAATTAGACATATTCCATTTCTATCTTGTGCGACATATATTCTGAGCCGAAAAAGAAACCAACTCCAACTAGCAGTCATCTTTTCATCCATAATTGCATATGCTAAGGGATAAATCTCATTCTCTACATCAACTCCTGTTGTAATTAGCATTTTATCTTTAAACTTTTCATATAAGTGCATGCTATCGATGCTAATCACAAGATGATAGTGCCTAAAACCTTAGATGAATGGTTGGAAAGCCCAGAAAACATAATTTAAAATCTACATATTGAAATTTTTGATTGAAAAGGAATCCTATAAAACAATGGTACCCAAGTTTGTATTTTGGAGTGCATCCATATAATAGGATAATTTTACATAAGACGGCTCCCATTCTCCATAAATATCAATCAATGCCTTCTATTTTTCTAACCATGCTTTTCTATATGACATTGCATATTGAAATTACTCATTAACGATTGCCACAAAAGCTTCAACTTTAGTATCTAGATCTTTCTCAATAATATGCCCAACTAGTGTGCCAATCATCCTTCCACTGATAAATTTGTGGTCTCGACTCAATTCCTTACACAAGCAAGTGTGAGAACCCTCACATCTGATGATCTGAAAATATTCATGCTTTTCAACAATACAGCACGAAGTCTCCATTTATATTCTTGTTCATTATCTGATAATACACATCGTATGGACCACAACTTTGAATGTAACTGGACTACATTATATATCCGATGCTTTCGAATGTGATAAAGATTAACGGCTTTCTTTAGATCATCTTTACTCTGAAAAATCAGACCTATAGAAAATTTAGATATCGAGGAGTCCCAAAACTAATAATCATAGTTTAATCTTCAACCAGTACTAACACCACCACTATGATCTAAATTTAAGTTGCTAAAAAATCGTGAGGGTTCATGCAAACGAGGTTCATATTCTCCTACATTATTATCGCGTCGATCATTCTGATCACCATCTTCATCTTCATCATTGTTATTATCCTTATCAAGCCATGCATCTTCAGCATCATCAGCATTTGACTCAAAACCTCGGTTATTAAAATTTATTCCAGTGCTGACCCATTCATCGTTCTCTATTTGAGTGTCGTATCCCGTACTTACTACTACTTCTATCCTAGAAGAAGACCATAGAAGAAGTCACCATAGGACTTTGAATAATGGAACAACTAGGGCCAATAGTATTAGAATATTGTTTTGCAGACATGGTCTCAGCCCTCTTGGGTTAAAAGCCCACTAAAATATCCAAACCTAGATACCATCATTTGATTAGTATTTTCATTAAAAGATATATCTTTTTTTTTAATATATAACTCAATATATCAGTATTTTAAAAATTTTAGAGAAAATGTTAAGACATCTTCATCATCATCAATTGGAACTAAGATATATTTGCTTTGCATTAACTGTCCCGATAAATTAGAAAATCTCCATCTTAATTAGATTTCATATTTTTCTCTATCTATAGGAATATCACTATATAAATTGTCCAATAATTCTTGATGTGATAATGACGAAGATAGCCTAACCATCCAGCTTGTAGGTTGACTGTACTGCACATCATCTTCATCATTTCTATTATGCCATCATAATATAATAGTAGATGAACTCGAGCATTAGCCATTTTCTCAAAAATTTTATGACAATATCAAAATCAAAATATTTAGTATAAAATGACTTACATAATAAATGCATCTATCCTATCATCAACTAATAGGTATAGAAGATCCTATCCGATTCAGAAATTATATTAATTCTATATATAATTACAGTAAATAAACTGTTGGGGATAAATTCCGCTCCAGCCGAAGTCAAGCTCGATGCTCAGCCTAATGCAACCAGTAGCCGTAGAAGAGCTTCGACAGACGGGCTTCAGCCGAACTCCCAGCGGCCGAGCTTCTTTCAACCCGTTCAGCCGGCCGAGCTTCGGATTCCCAGCGGCCGAACTCCTCAGCGGACGAGCCTTAGCTGAACCACTTAGCAACCGAAGTCCTTCAACCGAGCCTCAGCCGAGCTTCTTCGGGCCTCTCAGTGGTCGAACTCCTCAGCGGACGTCCATCGGTCAAACTTCGCCCGACCGAGCTCCTACCGAACCCCTCCAGCCAGCCGAACTCCTCCAACGGTCGTCCCTTCAGCCGACCGAGCTCCTTCAATTCCAAGCGGTCGAACTCCCAAGCGACCGAGCCTTAGCCGCGCACCTCTGGCCAGACGCCTGCGGGAGCCGAGCTCCTCCCAAGCTTTTCCTTCGGTCGAACTCTCCTATAAGTCCGAACTCCTTTGGACGAACAACGAGACTGGATGGTATGGCCGCCACTACCGATGCCAATCTCTCCATAACCAGCCCCATGCGGCACCTACCCAAAAGACTGACTCCGCCGAACCTCGAGCGGCCCGCCAGCATGCGGCAGCAGCTGTCACCACCAACCCTGCCGCGTACGGCACCACCCCGAGAGACTGGCTCCGCCGAACCTCGAGTGATCCACCAGCATGCGACTGCAGCTGCCACCACCAACCCTGCCGCGTACGGCACCTCCCCGAGAGACTGACTCCGCCGAACCTCGAGCGGCCCACTAGCACGTGGCAGCAGCCATCACCATCAAGCTCTGCTATAAAAGGGCCCTTCTCTAGATATGCTAAGGCTAATGTCTCTGATCTCTAAGCTCTCCTCTTCTTCTCTAAGCTTCGGAACTCATTCCGAGCACTCCATTCCTGTTGGCCAGAGCTGACTTGAGCGTCGGAGGGTCTTGCCGGAGCCACCCCCACCAGCTCCGGATGGGACTTTATTTTGTAGGTCCCCGACGGCGACCTCAGCGGCCTCGACTCCAGCGACCTCCGGCGATGATCAATTTCTACACCAACAGATTGACGCTAGAGGAAGAGCCCCCGAACCTCCAGGGTTTTCTTATTCTTAAAGGAGTGCTCAACGATGATTTCTCTCTCTCCGGAGATCCGTTCTTCTTTCTCTCCCAAAGAGAAAATACCTCGAGAGCTTCGACTCGGCAACCGGCTCTAGTTGCGGCCCCGGCAGCCTAGGCCCCACCCGAAGCCCCCGCAGATGCAGAGCAGTTCTGGATGGGTTCGCGGCTCCACCGAGATGATGCAGGACGTGCGACAACCTCTGGCGGAGACTTTGCCAGTAAGTCCACCATGAGGATGCGAGGAATCGGCCTTAAGGAAGAGCATTTGGGCATGCCAATCGCCCTTAGGAGAGAAATGGAGAGCAGAAGTTCTCCCACGAAAGTGGAACGAAGTTCGGCACAAGCAGGAATGAAGTTCGGCACACAACAAGGGCGGAGCAAAGTTTCCCATGGAATGAAGTTCGGCATAAGCAAGGGCGGAGCAAAGTTCCCCCACAGAATGAAGTTCGGCACAAGCGAGGGTGGAGAAAAGTTCTCCCACGGAATGAAGTTCGGTGGAAGGCCGAACTCCTCAGCTCATCATCGAAATGAAGTTCGGCAAGGCCGAACTCTCCCCTTTGAAGCTCATCAATGAAGTTCGGCGGAAGGCCGAACTCAACCTTAAAGCTCACACATTAGAATGAAGTTCGGCGAAAGTTCGGCATAAGGGAGGCCGAACTCCTCAGCTCATCGAAATAATGTTCGGTGGAAGCAAGGCCGAACTCTCCCTTTGAAGCTCATCAATGAAGTTCGGTGCAAGTGAGGCCGAACTCCACCTTAAAGCCCATCCATCACAGTAAAGTTCGGCGCAAGCAGTGGCGGAACGAAGTTCTTCCACGAATGAAGTTCGGCATAAGTGAGGCCGAACTCCGCAGAAGACCACCCAAATGAAGTTCGGCCGCGCTCGAGACCGCCCCAGGGCGATCGTGGCCGAACTCCCCCTCGAGTACGTCGCTACAACGAATTCACGAGAGGTGCAATAAAATTCGGGCAAGCAAAGCCGACCCCCTCCCTGCGAGCAAGGAAGTCCGGACAAAGAAGCATGAAGTTCTCCCACGGAAAGTTTCGCGGGAAAGCGGAATGAAGCTCCGCGCAAGCGAAGCCCGAACTTCTCGAGCTCACTACAAAGGAAGCCCCGATAGAAGGGCGCGAAGAAATCCTCCTCCCGAAAGGTTCCGCAACTACGACCCGCTCCTCTAACTCGAATTCTCGACGAAGTTAAGAGCCAGCCGCCAAGACCTGAAGGACTACGGCCTCCCCAAACGTGCGCGATCGAAGCAAGTAAAGCTCCTACCATCGCGACCACGGCCACGACACTGAGGAATACGTTCAGCTCCAAGACGAGATTGAAGAGCTCGTCAAAAAGGGACGATGGGATAAATTCCTCCGACGCCAGTCTGAAGCAGGAGAAGATCGGCTAAAGGCGCTGCCGTAACTAGAAAAGACAAGAAGGTCGGCCGCCTCGCGGCGTCATCAACGCCACCCCAGGGAGGAGCTAGGAGCTAGCTACATCAGCGATTCGTCATCTCCCAGTGACAAAGTCAAGAGAAGCATGCTCCGAAATTAAGGAGGCCAGCATGTAATAGAGGAGGTCATCTGGATGGGACTCGCTGCCCGAGGGAACTCAGAGGAACAACACCCCGACGACCCTCAAACGGAAATGTGCTGCGAGTGGCTTTCCCTCGGTAAAATTCTCCCCTCTCAATAATATTGTTTCTGGACGAAAAAACTATGCGATGACAGGAAAAGAAGCAGCGAAAGTGGCCCGTTAGGAACAGGAGGAGAACCTCGTCCTAACGCGAGCAAAGTCGAAGGCCCGTCACAAAGGACGAGATGGGGGGAGAGGCAGGACGACGGTCCGCATGTGCCCCCACAGCCCGTTAGGAACAGGAGGAGAACCTCATCCTAGCGTGAGCAAAGTCGAAGGCCTCGTTCACAAAGGACGAGATGGGGGGGGGAGAAGGCACGGACGACGGTCCAAAGGTGTGCCCCCACAGCCTGTTAGGAACATAGGAGGAGAACCTCATCCTAGCGTGAGCAAGGTCGGAGGCCCCGTTCGCAAAGGACGGGATGGGGGGAGAGGCGAGGACGACGGTCCCCATGTGCCCCCACAGTCCGTTGGGAACAGGAGGAGAACCTCGTCCTAACGCGAGCAAAAGTCGAAGGCCTCGTTCACCTAAAACGAGATGGGGGAGAGGCTCGGACGACGGTCCGCATGTGCCCCCACAGCCCGTTAGGAACAGGAGGAGGACCTCGTCCTAACGCGAGCAAGGTCGAAGGCCTCGTTCACCTTAGACGAGATGGGGGGAGACAGACGACGGTCCGAATGTGCCCCCACAGTCCGTTGGGAACAGGAGGAGAACCTCGTCCAACGTGAGCAAAGTCCGAAGGCCTCGTTCACAAAAGATGAGATGGGGGGAGAGGCTCGGATGACGGTCCGCATGTGCCCCCACAGCCCATTGGGAACAGGAGGAGAACCTCGTCCAATGTGAGAAAAGTCGAAGGCCTCGTTCACCTTAGACGAGACGGAGGGAGAGGCTCGGACAACGGTCCGTATGTGCCCCCACAGCTCGTTAGGAACAGGAGGAGGACCTCATCCTAACGCGAGCAAGGTCGAAGGTCTCGTTCACCTTAGACGAGATGGGGGAGACGGACGACGGTCCGAATGTGCCCCTACAGCCTGTTGGGAATAGGAGGAGAACCTCATCCAATGTGAGCAAAGTCGAAGGCCTCATTCCCTTAGACGAGATGGGAGGAGAGGCTCGGACGACGTCCGCATAGACGAGATGGGAAGAGACGGACACATCCGCATGTGCCCCCACAGCCCGTTAGGAACAGGAGGAGGACCTCGTCCTAACGCGAGCATGTCGAGGCCTCGTTCACCTTGAATGAGATGGGGGAGACGGACGACGGTCTAAATGTGCCCCCACAGCCCGTTGGAAAGGAGGAGAACCTCGTCAGTGAGCAAAGTCGAAGGCCTCAGTCACCTTAGATTGAGACGGGGGAGAGGCTCGAACGACGGTCTGCATGTGCCCCCACATCGTTAGGAACGGCAGGGAACCTCGTCCTAACAGCAAAAGCCGAAGGCCTCGTTCACCTTAGATGGGGGAGGGCGGACGACGGTCCGCAGTGCCCCCACAGCCGTAGGAACAGGAGGAGGACCTCATCTACGCGAGCAAGTCGAAG
Source organism: Cocos nucifera (assembly GCA_006176705.1). NCBI lineage: Eukaryota > Viridiplantae > Streptophyta > Magnoliopsida > Arecales > Arecaceae > Cocos > Cocos nucifera. Next base: position 1,853,210 of record QRFJ01000072.1, read on the forward strand.
GCCTCGTTCACTTAGAGAGATGGGGGGAGATGGACGAAGTCCGAATGTGCCCCCACAGCCCGTTAGGACAGGAG
>QRFJ01000072.1:1854283-1879283 GCA_006176705.1 Cocos nucifera
GAATGAAGTTCGGGCAAGCAAAAGCGCAAGGTTCGGACAAAGAAGCATGAAGTTCTCCCACGGAAATGAAGTTCGGCGGAAGGCCGAACTCCTCAGCTCATCATCGAAATGAAGTTCGGCAAGGCCGAACTCTCCCCTTTGAAGCTCTCATCAATGAAGTTCGGCGGAAGGCCGAACTCAACCTTAAAGCTCACACATCAGAATGAAGTTCGGCGAAAGTTCGGCATAAGTGAGGCCGAACTCCTCAGCTCATCGAAATGAAGTTCGGCGGAAGCAAGGCCGAACTCTCCTTTGAAGCTCATCAATGAAGTTCGGCGCAAGTGAGGCCGAACTCCACCTTAAAGCTCACCATCACAGTGAAGTTCGGCGCAAGCAGTGGCGGAACGAAGTTCTCCCGCGGAATGAAGTTCGGCATAAGGGAGGCCGAACTCCGCAGCAGATCACCCAAATGAAGTTCGGCCGCGCTCGAGACCGCCCCAGGGCGATCGAGGCCGAACTCCCCCTCGAGTACGTCGCTACAACGAATTCACGGGAGGTGCAATGAAGTTCGGGCAAGCAAAGCCGACCCCCTCCCTGCGAGCAAGGAAGTCCGGACAAAGAAGCATGAAGTTCTCCCACGGAAAGTTTCGCGGGAAAGCGGAATGAAGCTCCGCGCAAGCGAAGGCCCGAACTTCTCGAGCTCACCACCAAGGAAGCCCCGACAGAAGGGCGCGAAGAAATCCTCCTCCCGAAAGGTTCCGCAACTACGCCCCGCTCCTCTAACTCGAATTCTCGGCGAAGTTAAGAGCCAGCCGCCAAGACCTGAAGGACTACGGCCTCCCCAAACGTGCGCGATCGAAGCAAGTAAAGCCCCTACCATCGCGACCACGGCCACGACACTGAGGAATACATTCAGCTCCAAGACGAGATTGAAGAGCTCGTCAAAAAGGGACGACGGGATAAATTCCTCCGACGCCAGCCTGAAGCAGGAGAAGATCGGCTAAAAAGGCACTGCTGCCGTAACTAGAAAAGACAAGAAGGTCGGCCGCCTCACGGCGTCATCAACGTTACCCCCGGGGAGGAGCTTAGGAGCTAGCTACATCAGCGATTCGTCACCTCCCAGCGTCAAAGCCAAGAGAAGCATGCTCCAAATTGAGGAGGCCAGCATGAGATAGAGGAGGTCGTCTGGACGGGACTTACTGCCCGAGGGAACTCAGAGGAACAACACCCCGACGACCCTCAAACGGAAATGTGCTGCGAGTAACTTTCCCCTCGGTAAAATTCTTCCCTCTCAATAATATTGTTTCTGGACGAAAAAACTATCTGATGGCAGGAGAAAGAAACGAGCGAAAGTGGCCCGTTAGGAACAGGAGGAGGACCTCGTCCTAACGCGAGCAAAGTCGAAGGCCTCGTTCACCAAAGGACGAGACGGGGGAGAGGCTCGGACGACGGTCCGCATGTGCCCCCACAGCCCGTTAGGAACAGGAGGAGGACCTCGTCCTAACGCGAGCAAAGTCGAAGGCCTCGTTCACAAAGGACGAGACGGGGGAGAGGCTCGGACGACGGTCCGCATGTGCCCCCACAGCCCGTTAGGAACAGGAGGAAGACCTCGTCCTAACGCGAGCAAAGTCGAAGGCCTCGTTCACCTTAGACGAGATGGGGGGAGAGGCTCGGACGACGGTCCGCATGTGCCCCCACAGCCCGTTAGGAACAGGAGGAGGACCTCGTCCTAACGCGAGCAAAGTCGAAGGCCTCGTTCACCTTAGACGAGATGGGGGGAGACGGACGACGGTCCGCATGTGCCCCCACAGTCCGTTAGGAACAGGAGGAGAACCTCGTCCTAACGCGAGCAAAGTCGAAGGCCTCGTTCACAAAGATGGGGGAGAGGCTCGGACGACGGTCCGCATGTGCCCCACCATTGGGAACAGGAGGGAGACCTCGTCCCAAAGTCGAAGGCCTCGTTCACCTTAGACGAGACGGGGGAGAGGCTCGGACGACGGTCCGCATGTGCCCCCACAGCCGTTAGGAACAGGAGGAGGACCTCGTCCTAACGCGAGCAAAGGTCGAAGGTCTCGTTCACCTTAGACGAGATGGGGGGAGACGGACGACGGTCCGAATGTGCCCCTACAGCCTGTTGGGGATAGGAGGAGAACCTCATCCCAACGTGAGCAAAGTCGAAGGCCTCATTCACCTTAGACGAGATGGGAGGAGAGGCTCGACGACGACGGTCCGCATGTGCCCCCACAGCCCGTTAGGAACAGGAGGAGGACCTCGTCCTAACGCGAGCAAAGTCGAAGGCCTCGTTCACAAAGGATGAGATGGGGGAGAGGCTCGGACGACGGTCCGCATGTGCCCCCATAGCCCGTTAGGAAATAGGAGGAGAACCTCATCCCAACGTGAGCAAAGTCAAAGGCCTCGTTCACCTTAGACGAGATGGGGGGAGAGGCTCGGACGACGGTCCGCATGTGCCCCCACAGCCCGTTAGGAACAGGAGGAGGACCTCGTCCTAACGCGAGCAAAGTCGAAGGCCTCGTTCACCTTAGACGAGATGGGGGGAGACGGACGACGGTCCTAAATGTGCCCCCACAGCCCGTTAGGAACAGGAGGAGAACCTCGTCCTAACGTGAGCAAAGTCGAAGGCCTCGTTCACCTTAGATGAGACGGGGGGAGAGGCTCGGACGACGGTCCGCATGTGCCCCCACAGCCCGTTAGGAAAGGAGGAGGACCTCGTCCTAACGCGAGCAAAGTCGAAGGCCTCGTTCACCTTAGACGAGACGGGGGAGAGGCTCGGACGACGGTCCGCATGTGCCCCCACAGCCCGTTAGGAACAGGAGGAGGACCTCATCCTAACGCGAGCAAAGTCGAAGGCCTCGTTCACCTTAGACGAGATGGGGGGAGATGGACGACAGTCCGAATGTGCCCCCACAGCCCGTTAGGAACAGGAGGAGAACCTTGTCCTAACGCGAGCAAAGTTCAAGTCCGAGCTCCGAAGTCCATAGGAAAGAGAATCTCCAACCTCGGCCAGAGATAAGATCTCTCCCGAGCGATCGTGAACAACTTCGGCTATGGATCAGATCTCCCCCGAGGGACTGGGCCAACTTCGGCAGTAGGAGATGAGATCTCCCCCGAACGCCCGCATCAACCTCGACCAGAGCGCCTGAGTAACCTCGGATAGAGGTAAGGCCCACGATGACCTCAGCCAGAGCGCCCGCATCAACTCCGACTAGGGATAAGGTCCGCGACAACCTCGGCCAGAGCGCCTGAGTAACCTCGAATAGACGTAAGGCCCGCGACGACCTCGGCCAGAACATTGACCTCGACTAGAGAAAGCTATCATGTGAACCTCGGCTGGAGAGCTTCAACATCGACCTTGGCTAGAGAAAGCAACCATGTCAATCCCGGCTGAAAATGGGATCTTCCCCGGGCTTCAATTTCGATGTCAACTTCAAGCCGGAGATGAGATCTCCCCCGAGCTTTGACCTAGACCAGCACAGAGCTCAGAGGAAGACTTCGGCAGTCGCCTTTCCTGCACTCCCTTCCTTCGATTTTCGAACTCGGGAGTGGGGGGGCTAGTGTTGGGGATAAATCCCGCTCCAACCGAAGTCTAGCTCGATGCTCAGCCTAATGCAACCAGTAGCCGCAGAAGAGCTTCGGCAGACGGGCTTCAGTCGAACTCCCAACGGCCAAGCTTCTTCCAACCCGTTCAGCCGGCCGAGCTTCGGATTTCCAGCAGCCGAACTCCTCAGCGGACGAGCCTTAGTCGAACCACTTAGCAACCGAAGTCCTTCAATCGGGCCTCAGCCGAGCTTCTTCGGGCCTCTCAGCGACCGAATTCCTCAGCGGACGTCCATTGGTCGAACTTCGCCTGACCGAGCTCCTGCCGAACCCCTCCAACCAGTCGAACTCCTCCAGCGGCCGTCCCTTCAACCGACCGAGCTCCTTCAATTCCAAGCGGTCGAACTCCCAAGCGACCGAGCCTTAGCTGCGCACCTCCGGTCAGACGCCTGCGGGAGCCGAGCTCCTCCCAAGCTTTTCCTTCGGCCGAACTCTTCTACAAGTCTGAACTCCTCTGGACGAACAACGAGACTGGATGGTATGGCCGCCACTACCGACGCCACTCTCTCCGTAACCAACCCCATGCGGCACCTACCTAAGAGACTGACTCCGCCGAACCTCGAGCAGCCCGCTAGCACGCGGCAGCAGCTGTCACCACCAACCCTGCCGCGTACGGCACCACCCCGAGAGACTGGCTCTGCCGAACCTCGAGTGACCAGCCAGCATGCGGCTGCAGCTGCCACCACCAACCCTGCCGCGTACGGCACCTCCCCAAGAGACTGACTCCACCGAACCTCGAGCGGCCCACCAGCATGCGGCAGCAGCCATCACCATCAAGCTCCGCTATAAAAGGGCCCTCCTCCAGATACGCTAAGGCTAATGTCTCTGATCTCTAAGCTCTCCTCTTCTTCTCTAAGCTCTGGAACTCATTCCGAGCACTCCATTCCTGTTGGCCAGAGCTGACTTGAGCGTCGGAGGGTCCTGCCGGAGCCACCCCCACCGGCTCCGGACGGAACTTTGTTTTGCAGGTCCCCAACTGCGACCTCAGCGGCCTCGACTCCAGCGACCTCCGACGACGACCAATTTCTGCACCAATATAAATGATATGCAATAGGGACCAAACGATCCAAAAACAAACGATACGCAAGCGGAGAGGGCCAGGAGCTCAGGAAGAAATAAAGGAGGAAGGTGGAAGGAGCTCAGAAAGAAACAATATATAGGGATCTAAAAGTAGCATTTGTAGTGGCATTTTTAAAAGCACTATTTCAAATGATATTTTTTTTAATTTTTTAATTTTTTTTGGCTTTGACTTGTTTTCCATTTATTCCATTTATACCACGTGAGTAGGCAAAAAAAAAATGCCTATTTTGCAACAAATGCCACCCCAAATAAAATTTCTCTTTTTTGTATTATTTTCATAAATAAATTGAGATCAATATTATTTAAATAAAAAAAATTAAAATTAAAATTAGTATAGTAAAGTACTCTAAAATCTCAAGTATTCTTGTGCCGAGAATATAGAAGTGCTTGGCTGTTTAAAATAAAAAGACAAATGATGAACGATTCTGTAGATAAAAGATACTATTTGGCAGTCGGGACCTAATCAAAAAAAAAAAAAAAAAACACCACAAAAGGGCACGGTCAGATCATTAAGAACCAAGGCAATGGGTGAAATTAGATTACTAAAGTAAAATTAGACCTGATTAGAACTAAGACAATTCATAAATTTTCTGCCATGATCATTGAGATACTTGCTTATTTTTTAATAATTGCTAACACAGCATGAGCGTAACCAAGATGAATTCTATGTTTATTTATTTATTTTCCTCCGGAAAGAGAGGGGCCCATCAGACGTAAAATACCAATTCAGAACACTGGGCGCTCATATTTTAAGTTTATGTTTTATCGTACAAACTAAAATTCTACATTCATATTGCATCTTTGTCACGCATTCCTCCAACCACATTCAAGGGTCCAAAAGCCCACCACATAAAACCAGGTACAGGCCACGGAAAATGCTGAAGCAAAAAGGCCTGACGCCTGGACATCAAATACTCCACCATGGATCTTAACCCTCGTGTTCACTTAAAAAAAAAACGACGGGGGGGCGGAAGGGCGGGGGGCAGATCAGCTTCTTGCCATTCCGGTTGATAAGGTTCATTTAGGTGCATCCCCATAAAATAACTACTCCATTCATTCGTGCAAAAGCGGGTCCAGGTTGGTGAAACTGGCTACTTTCCTCTCTATCACTAAAAAAGCCCCATAATCTTTCTTTGAATATTGCCAAAAAGTTAAAAGAAAATAAAACAAAAGACAAAAAGGTAAAAAAAGCCCCGATGTTTCCAAACTGTGCAATTTTCTTGTACCCTAGCACCCCTATCTACCTTTCTTGTTAACCCTCAACCAATCCAACAAAATCAAAAGGGAAGAGGCTTCTCTGAAAAAGGACCCTCAAGTTTTTGGTAGGACAGCACAGGACTGAAGCAACGCATCTTATTTTGCATTTCACATCACGTTTCTTTTTGGAAGCAAGACAGGAAAAAGCTACTTCCTCTTCTTCTAACCTCGCAGATTTCCATACCACTCCATTTGCTTCGCATTTCGAATCCTCATGAAGTAAATCCAAAAATCCCTTTGACCGCAAAAATTAGAGCCTTCTTAGCCATGGAAGCAGTGGTTGTTCAGCAAAAATCACGCTCCCACTTCTCAGATGAGTTCAATTCAAACGATCGCCAGCTACGTCACTCTGACCTGAATCTGGAAGCACCATCCCCAATGACCGTATCTCACGTTGGCCCACCCTCAAAGATGTCCTCCGACCCTCATACTGCAAAAGGTTAGAATATATATATATATAATTATTGGGTTCCTAGAATTAATAAAAATCACAACCAAACACCATTAACAAAATTACAATCCTTCTCAGATAAGATCAGTTACCCGACGGACAAAATCAGCAATCTCCTCAGGTGTTAGAGCATCTCCCTCTGCATTTTCATCCCATCCAAGTCGTCGCAGCAAGTCTAATTCTTCCTCACTTGGAACAACAACAGGATCTGAAGATGAACTTTCATCGACACGGTCAGGAGCAGACGCTGGGGCAAGAACAGGGCCTGAAGAACTCTCTCCTGCATTGCCAGGACCAGAATCTGGGACCACAGGGTCTGAAGACGAACTCTCCTCTTCATTGCCAGGAACAGACCTGCTGGGCACTTCACAGACATCGGTACAACCATTCCCATCCTCCACCGGGCGCTCCAATTCAGAACAAGATGCAGAACTGTCCTTTTCTTGACTAACAGAAGTGGAAGTCCCTGTTACCTGCTCATCCAACTTCGCCGAGCAGGATGCAGATGCGACACAACTTGGCTCAGTGAGATCCGCAGAATGGCTTGTAGGTGATTTCTTCCGAATGATATTGAAGAAATCATTACGATTCTGAGCCTGCGAAATAGGCCTTTTTTCCCCAAAGGCATTCTGAGTAGAAGATGGAGAACCTGCCTTGCTGTCCGGCTTCAGCTTTGGGTTAGCAGCACTCTTTGGTTGATGAATTGCAGTTGTCTGAACACTGCTGTGTGGGACCACAACTCTGCTGGCATTCGTTAGACTTGGGCTATCTTTGGCAGTAGGAGAGACGCCATTTCTCTCACGGTTGAGGACTTGGAAATTTCCCCCCTGAGATACCTTTGAAGTATCTATTCTAGCAGATGCACGGGGGGTGAGATTGACTAGTTGAGATGGCTGCTGCCCAACCTTTGGAAGGTCCACTGAGATCTCCACTTCTTACTCCTTTGGCTTTTGACTTCTCTGAAGAATTGAGAGCCTAAAAGAAATAACACTATCAAAAAAATTTTTCCAATGTTAAACAAGAGTCTGCCTGCCATGTGAATATCAGAACTCAATTTTTAATCAAATTCATATTATGCTAATAAAAGAAGCTATAAAATTCAATAAAATTTCCAATATAAGGAATGTTGGCAGAGACCTTGAATAAAGCATCCAAGCACTGACATTCATCAAATAAAACCCTAAAAAATGGAAAAGCTAAAGAATGAAATTGTGGACTTCAAAAAATATTTCTTAACTGGATATCTCCCAGCAAATTTGACTTGTGTGATATCATTGATCCAAATATGGTAACACTAGGAGTGTTTTTCAAGGGATTTATTTGGAACTCATTTTAATAAACTACAACAAATTTAGTGCGGAAATGTTCCTAGAGTTTTGTATTACCAGTTTAAAAATCAACAACACTGTCATACTTCAAATTAATGCCTCGAACCCAATTTGGATTTGTGCATCTTTCAGCAAGTTGTATATCCAACATCATGCATTGAGCTCGGGTCATACCATCTGCATTATTATTTGGTAGTTATTTTGTGCATTGCAATAAACATTGCCTCCCCATCATATTCTCCTCTTTTCTTCTGTCTATCATTTTCATTACCAAATGGTAGCTTCTTCACGCATTATATACAGAGATTCCATTTACCTCCCATATGAATCAAATCCGAGAGGAAAAGATTGTCCGATATCAGATTCTGAAGCTCTATGTACATTTCCCAGACCCAATATAGAATGAGATTATACAAAAAGAACATACCAAGCAGAACATGGAAATCATTAAAATTCTAACTGGATGGATCTGCAGTGAGATTAGATGGCTGATTATATTTCAAAGGTCAATGTGATGCATGATAAGATGTCTGTAAGTACCAAAAGAAATGTTTGCCTCCAGATTTGGCTCGAGGTTCTCCCTGGATGCCACTCAAGATAACCTTCATATCAGATGAATAATTCACTGGCTAAATAAGAGGGTAAGACCTCACACTTCCATCTCCTTTTTAAAAAATCTTATACTTCATATGAATCCAAGTAATGGTGAGGCTACTTCAATCTCCAAAGCTTGAAATGATAAAACAATAAACACAATGTGAAAAAGCTCCAAGGGAATTCTTAGACTCTAAAATGGTCACAAAGAGCATTAAAGTCATCTCTCAACATGCAAGCAAATTTCATGCAATCGAAACAATAGACATAGAACATGCCAAAATCACAGAAAAAACATCATAACATGTTTGCTATCAAGATCCCAACAAAAAACACAAATAAAAAATTCAAATTACAAAATAACAAGGCTCAGGAATATAAACCTAAAGGAAGCTCTTTAGAGAACATCACATAAGTGGAATTCTGATCACAATGCAATTTCAACTTGTTTCATGTTGATACGAATCTGGTATACCCGAAGCACAATCTTATTATCTACCATCCAATTTTTTCTCATTTAGGCTGATAAGGATCACATAACCTAGGGTATCTATCTACCATAAAACTGAATAATTACAATTTAAAAAGCATTAGCCCTAATTTAAATTTGAATAACAAAGAGAATTACTTGAAATTACAGCTTAAGTTTTTAAAAGTGCTCCATGATATGAGCATGGTTAGCAGGAAAGGATATAATTTATAAGCCATTACTTTTTTTTTGGGAGAACATTTTAATAGCAAATTCCCGTCCTCCCTCTTCTTCTTCCCCTGTTATCTCTATCTGCATGTTAAATCATACCTAGTCAAGCTAAGCTTGCAATCCATCAAAATTGAATTGCATATAGTATGAAAGATTCACATCAGAAGATAGCTGGAACTATAGATTCCTGCCAATGTTCCCTGAGATGAGAATCAATATTTTCCTTAAAGTTGTATTAGAGGGAAGAAAAACTCCTAACAATGTTCTGGTATTTTACAAAAGCTCTATGTCAACCATATTATGGGGCTTCTATAATGCAAAAGCTAATTGCATAATAAGCTACCATCACTACTTCGAATCAATGGACCCAAAGAGAATTTGACTACTGAACATAAGATAACAAATGGACCAAAAAGGAACTCCAATTGGTGGCTGTATAGAATTTCCTATGTGGGCAGTATATCATTAGATCCATTATGGTCGAATCATCCACTAGTGCCTAAAGCAACTTGCTCATCCTTACGATCAGAATCTCCTCACCACACAATCTGATAATGTCTTCCAGCTTTTACAAGGTTAACCCAGGTTCTACATACTGGTGGGATAGTGGGGCATCCCACGTCCTGAGAATTGAGACAGGATGACGTAGAGAGTATCAGGACAGGATGAGTTATGAGATAGGCCGGGCCAGGGTGAGATGTCAACTGCCCTCAATGTGAGCACACAGCACATCCGATTCCATTAAAAAACTAGAAAGGCCCAGTCCTGCAGCATTTAAGACCTTGAGGTTAAGCATCCTTGCTTCATGATCAAAGACAGCTTGCACAATAATTACTCATCCACCTTCTAAAGAGATAGGTCAGACTTGTGCTCAGCAAAAACTTTTGCTCTAATACCAGTTTGATGGATAGAATCAAAATTAAGATAGATATGATAGTTTAACCAGACTTTAAGAAACATCAGATCCATGATCATAGTTGCAAATCCTCGAGCCAAGCAAAGCCATCTACCAAAGCATAGACTCCAACAAGCACAAGGGGGAAACAGAACTACAAATTAAGTTCTCTCTAGACATGCTCAATCGACTTTAGAATTCATTCCACTATGAATAAAATGCATGATAACTTAAGCCAAAAAACAAAAACAAAAAAAAAAATCCAAGTAATTAATTTAATAAAAATTAATCCTAATAATATAAAACCAAAAAAAGATACAACTATGTCACTGTTCAAATTTAATCCTTGGTTCATATGAATCACTTTGATAATTTGAATGCTTTCAAAAGATGTAACTCATCAAGGCACACCAAATGATGCAATTATAAAGCTAAAATGGATGCTTGAATATAAGGTTACGGTGTTTTTAAGTTGCCATTGTAATCATTTCTAAATATAAAATATGGTAAAAAATACTCCTTACGTCAAAAGTACCATAAAAAATTCGAGCAGCATTGATTGGTGGGTGCACTAATAGTCAAGGTTATGCTTGACCAAAACTGGTGGGTGCATTACTAGTCAAGGGCATGCTAGCCCAAAGCTTGCCCATCCAAGATGCAACCCGAGCATAGTAGGCAGAGTCTTAAAACTAGCATTCCACACCCATTTCCAAGTACATTGTAGCACAATCTTGTTAAGAGCTTCACTTCATCCAAACCACAACCGAATCCAGTTCACGTAACAAAGCCCCCAACTAACCGAATCCAGTTCACGTAACAAAGCCCCCAACTAAATTACTTTTTTAAAACAAATGACCTTAAGTGATGAAAGAGACCTGAACCAACTAAAATCCAAGAAACACACGAGGACCTAATAGCTAACAGATTCTCAACCCTTCCTCATCAGCACTATTTTATCAACAAAAGAAATGCTCAAACAAAAGTAAAATGATTCAGAAAAATATATCTGTTTTTGCATGATAAATGCAAATTCAGGGCACAATTGGTTGCTCTACAAACCAAGCATAATTTTTTGTACCCATGAATACACAAATGATGTCTAAAATGCACGGAAGTCAGTCCTTGTAGAAAAGCATCTAATCCAGAAAAACAGTTCACATGTTTGGCACATTGTAAATTACTATGTGGGAATTTTAAATAAATGAAGAGGTGAAGATAGGGGGAGGGCAAGGTGCAGCTGGGAGATAACCCACATTTAAAAGATTTAATTTTACAAAATCTAGTAAGAAACCAAAATGTTATATAACCAAGACTGCTGCACTTAGAAGTATTCTAATTCAAAATCACAAGTTGGTGATTTTACCTTAATTCAGTTTTTCTAAACTGAGATACAATATTTTCTTTTAGTAAGTTATTACTCTTTCAGTAAGTTACTGCACCTAAAAAGAAAGTTAAAAGATAAAAGATTGTAAAGTGAAACAATTGAACATGAATTTGAAAAGTTCTATTCAAAGTTGAAAATTTAAATTAAAAAAAATTAGTCATTTTATGATCTTTCAGTACACCCACTTGTACAGAAACGCGACTAGTAATTTCAAGAAACATGCAATCAAGGTTTAATGGTTGCATGCAGGTGTTGCACCATTGCTAAACCAGTATAAGACATGTTGTGTCATGTGGTGCTTGGCATGGTATTGGCACACGCACACAGACAGACAATGCCTTGCCACATGCAGACCAGCACTCTCACCATACAAGCAGGTTCATGCCAACAGGCACTGTTGGCACTTCAATCCTTTAATGCACTCACATCATGTTTTTGCAGTACATCTGAATGCTCCCTAATCATAACACAGAACCCATATATCTAAACTTTAGGTCAACATGTAAATGTAAACAAATGAATCCTAAGACAATAAGAAAGTAATATATTAAATTTGTCATGGATGAAAATATTTTAGTTCCAATTTAGTGTTTACTGTTGAGACAAGATGGAGACTGTAGAAAGCAGACTTTGTTCATCTGACAGTAATTTAAATGGTTATGAAGTGCTTTCCTAACAGGTTCTTTCGTTCTTCAAAATACACCTATAACTTAAAAATCAAAGTTTAGATTTATCAAGGATAACATATTTATGGATATAAAACAATAGCAGAATGTGCAAAGGGGATTAGAAAAAGAAAATCAATTGAGACAACAGCATCATGTGCAACAAATGCCAGCAGAGACCCATGAGTGGGGCACAACAAGCCTTACATTTGAAGTCCAAAATGGAGGGAATAATGTCATCAAGCTCACAAAAACATGCATACAAAATATAAAGAAATTAGTCCACAGATAATTAATTGAAGGAAAAAATCGAAAGCCTTGAACTCCTAAGCAGCCCACAAAGTGCTGCAAAATCACTACTCCTCTCCCCCATACCCTGTCCCAGAAGTTAATAATGATAATGATATGCAAAAATAAAATAGGCAAAAGAAGAAATATCCATATAGTATTTCAACTACTGGTAGATTAGAGTTTCTACCAAACACACTAAAATAGTGTGCCCTTGTGGCTGAGTCCCCTGAGCACAGACCAACATATCAACCAGTTCTTATGGACTAGTGCTATGGTAAATCATCTTGCTCACACCATTATATATAAGCCACGAACACAATCGAATACATAACAAGCATACAAGTACAACAGCAATTTCTGTCCATAAATGGATTTTTCACATTCTAAAAAATAAAAAAGGACCCAGAATTACAAGTTCCCAGAGAATCCCATAGACAGCATAGACCAAGATAAAAATGAAAGTGGGCCTGACAAGCATAAAAGCAATAAGTTTCTAGAAGGTGACACACCAAAATGCAAAAAAAAAAAAAAAGAAAAAAAAATTTTTTTTATTTAGGGAAAAAACATGCATACCAAATTTACAATCTCTGATTCCAGAAAAAACTCTCCTTGAAATATATCTCCAACAATCCATGAAGTAACTATTGATCTGGCTTGAAGCCAAAAGAGAAAAGGATTGAGAAAACAAATAGAAGAAAAGGAGCATGTACAAGAACCAAAAAAAGAAAAACATGTGGGACTCCTCAAGTAAAAGATAACTAGAGGAAAATCTGCCACAAAGCTTAAAGCTTCATTAAACATAATCCTCAAAGCATCAAATCTATTTTCAAGGACAATTAACAAGATTATCCATGGTTGAAAGTCACCAAAACCTAAAAAATAGCCTAAAATAGGCTTTACCAGAAAATCGAAGCCACATATCCTGGAGGCTTAAAGAAACAAAACAAAGTTGGAACAAAAATTTGGTTTTCATAATCCATGCTTTTATGGATGGAAACAGCAGCAGGATCGTAATTTCTTATTGTTTTGATGGTCATAAGACTATGAATCTTATGATTGATCTGCTAAGAATCTTATATAGAGAACCTTCCCATGGCTTTCTCTTAATTTTAAATTCCATGTGAACCTAGCTTGCGATAGAGTAATACTTTGACTCCTAATGCATGCTAAGTCTTCAACTAAGACTCTTACTTAAGAATTTTGACCTGCACTTATTATTTCAAAGCACAAACATTCTAGTTTTCCCTTGACTTTTTACTCAATCACTGAAGACCTCTTAAAAATACAACAATGAATAAAATTTTGGCAATTTATAGATGTATGAGCACTTCCTCAGAGTCTGGAGCACTAGTTAGTTTTGATCTTGATGGCTTAACATCATTGGTCCCTCTCACCCTTCCCTCATTTCATGCCTCCAATACGAAGTAAAACTACTAATATTAAAGACTAAGATCCTCTTTATGTATCACATTAGTCGCTATCTTCCAACATACACAAACCTGTAACTTGTCAAATTCAGTAACAATATGCTTCACTGTTATGTGGCCTTCAATCCAAGACAATCACAATCATATTTGTCCACCAATATCACTTTGTAATTTGAATAAGTAGAATTTCAAACGAATCAAGCTCTATTGGATATATTAAACATATTGCACATATATATGAGACACTTCATAAAAATAAATTTTTAAATCACAAAATTCACTAGACCTACAAAATTTCACTTCTACAGCCAACATACATCTTAGACAATTGCAAGGAAAAGGACAAGAAAAAGCAGTCTCGAATGAAGCTTGCAATGTTCAGAATGATAGGAATATTAATAGTTCGACAGTAACATTTATCAATATCTCCCCAATATAATCATTATACAAATGATAGCATCATACATGAGATCAAGACAATACTCACCACATTGAAAAACCATTAAGTGTTTAACAAGAAAAAAAGTCAACAAATGATCTTGCAGCTACTCTCCAACCTCTGAGCGACAGCTAAAGGAAATGTTAAATCATATTCCAAATGCAGAAGTCAAATGCCAATCAACTATAGAAATGGTGAGAAAGCATCATCCGAGGTACTTTAGAGATGTACAAATATTAGCACTTTTAAAGGAAATCAATGGCAAAGTTTTTAATTGAAATCTTGCATGTTAAATTAGGTGCAACCATAAGGCAAGGTATGGAAGTTTCTAATAACAATGCAAAAGCTCCCTTAAAAATGCTACAATTGAGTAAGCTGCAATGGCTTTAGGTGATCTAGGGCCCTAAGCAAACAAGGGACATCCAACATCCAAAATTATCACCTACTATCTAGATAAGTTAAGATATGTAGTTTACTGCAGATATAGATAGCAAACTGGAGGTCTGATCCACATACTGGACATAACTATGATTTGCTGATGTCTTTCGTTCAGAACAACCCCTTCCAGCTTGTTTTCATCAACCCCAATGCCTTCTCAAATTCACCAGTGACTTCGTACTCCCTAAAGTTACAGCTAAACAGACCCAAACCTGCCTTCATACAGGTTTCATCAAGAACTGATCTTTCTTGGTTTCCAAATATAACAATCCCTTATACAGGCTCGCGCTAGTTCTATCCTCGAATGGCTATTGGTCATATGGCTGCAAAAAATATGTACACCACCCATCTAGGATGAAGCTTTGCAAAAATGGAACAACGAGTAAAAATTAGACATGGCAGAGATGCAAAACATTTATCCAATGAGGACATAATCAGAGAGAGACAGCCAAGTTCACTAATGAACCAACATGGTGTTCCAATTATAGATACAACATGAAATACAGGAGGTAACCCTTCAACTTGCTTTAGAGGTGGCAAACTGCCACTATAATGTCACAAGCACTTTCGTACCGTATCGATACTATCATACCATACTGTATCGATACTATCATACCATACTGAATAGCATACCAATACTATAATAGGATGGTACCAGTATAGAGGCCAATACCAAGATGGCAAACTTTAGTCACAAGCACTTAACTCTGATCATGAATACAATAAACCATGGGGTGATATTTGATGATCAACAAAAGCAAACCACGCTTCGTAATAAAATGACAAATAAGAGAATACGACCCTAGCAAATCCACAAAATTTAAGTTACCCATTCCCAATATATGATATTTGCCTCATAGATATGGAAACAGGGTAAAATCAGAAATTATAAGATTTTTTTCTTTTTTTCCAGAAATTATATGTTGAGACAACCTCAGTTAGGTTTCCAACAAGGATGGCCTTTGCTTAGAGCCTAATCTTGGTGCAGATTCCATTAGTTTGGACTAAGCTGTACACAAATAGCAAAATCACATCTGAGATGTGAAAAGATGTTGTCACAAAAGATACATGAAGCAAACAAAATTCACCATATTGACCCCGAGAATTATCCATTCAATATCGACCTAGGCAAAGCTTTAATAAATATGAAAATAAAGCTAATCATACACTTGATGCAAATAATATATTGATCAAACTGTACATTATAGTATTGTACAAATAATTGTTGCAAGTTTTAATAGATATGAAAACAAAGCTAATCATACACTTGATGTAGATAATACATCAATCAAACTTTTCATTATAGTATTATAAAAATAATCGTTGCGCCTGTAAATGGCACCTAGCTAGATAGATGAGTATATGCAAATGAAGAGATCCACTGGAAATGTAGTTGCATATGAAGGCATACACATGATGCCCATATCATTAAACTCCATAAGTTCAGGTCACCCATAATACCTAAAGCACTCGACCACCAATATACATGATCAAATTTCTAATACATTAATCCATAGAATAAATCCAATAAGCCATAAAAAATGTTCGCCGGCAAGCACTGCTCAAGATCAGCAAATCTATTCTACTATCATATTCAAACTCCTGAATGGCATTCATGAGGCTCGCTCAGGAGGCCATACATTCTCATTTGTGTGCATAGCATATGTCACTCTCTAGTTGTAACAAACAAAACTAACACCAGAACATCACAACAACTGAACTCCTCCAATTGCAACATCCAAATCCGAAACAATAATGCAACTCAAAGCTACAGCATCATCAAAATGTTAAAGCCTAATTCTTAAAGAAGGATATTTGGTATAGATATATCTTTTAAATCACCTTAAAATTCCTTTCCATTAAAATTGCACAGAATTTTCTCCCTTAAAATTACATTAAGCCAAATTCTACCCCTAATAAGCTCCCAATTGTGATTAACAGGTAATTAAAAGTTAAATAATTTTCTAAGCTCTTCTCAAAAGTTTTTTTTTAATGACATTATCCAACAATACTGCCAATCAATTTCCTGCTTATTGGAGCTACCACTACCAACATCCTCCTGCATATGCTATAGTCCAATAATCAAGGCTAGTAAACTCACTGAACTTTCAACTCAGATAATGAGAGGTATTTAGAAATCCAAAGTGCCTCATTGACAAAAAAATGAAGCATGTCTTACAAAATTAACCATGGTTGAAATGATACCCTTGTAACAGGTAATTCAAAGCATCAAAAGAAGGAGATGCCTTAAAGGCAACAAAAATACCACAGACGGGCCAAATAGCAAACAAATCTTCCAAGTGTCTTGAATGACAAAGCATCAAATTTATTCAAGCAAGCAGAGTAGAACCAGATGCCTCTATGTCACAAATTGTTCCACATGATGGTCTAATGGTGAAGCTGTTCCAAATCCTTTGGATGGTCACTCCATTCTTAGACCCATTTATTACACTGCCCATTGTCAGAATCACATAAAACATTATAATATTCCTCAAATACTTAGCATTACCTCCCAAGATCAACTCACTGAACAGTTCTATTAATCTATATCCATGCCCCTCATATACATCAAGCATCCTTTTAAGCAAGTCTTCTTCAAGTCTTTATTGAACACATCCATACCATCTCAACTTATTCAAAAATTACATACAAGACATGATTTAAGATTGTAAAAGAGAGTTTTGACTCTATTGAAGTCATCACAGAAGACATCTACAATCTTCCAATCCACACTTGCAAATGATCCACATGCCCATGATACTAATATGCCAAAAGCACATCAAAAATATCCCACAATTTTAGCAAAATCATGCCCATGTATGCCTATTTGATAAATGTCAAGATATGATAGCATACTCCACTACCAACCTACCACACTTCTTAAGCCATATGTTCTAGCCTAACTAGGTGAACCAACTTTGAACATGAATATCCCATAGCATTAAAAAAGAAGAATACAAGACATGTCATGCATCTGTCTCCTTTTTTGGGATCATTCTTAGATCAGTGACCTTCAGCTCCCTACTGAACTCAATATCAATAACCAGAAAAGACTACAACGTTCTTTAACCACCAATAATTTTCTCTAGAAACAATACAACCTTCAAATGAAACTTATTCCTCAGAGTGTGCTCCCTGATCCCAAACACCTCAAACTTTCCTAAAGCCATTTACTGTCAACAGGACTCAGCTTGAACACCTTGATAGAGCAACACTCTTCCAAAAAGGAAGATTGTCTTATAAAAAGCAACCATCCTATACTCCTGAAACAACATAACCAACTTAGGAATAGCCACATTGTTGACAATCTAATCTCCCCTCCATGTTCTCAAATCTTCAAGCAAACCTTCACCCACCTCTGTACTCCCCTCCATTGGGTATACCTAGAATGGCAGATATTATTCTAAGCTTCAAGCTAAAAATTCAACCATTTTAGTAATTTTCAGTTACAGATTTCAAACATTCAGTATAATCAGCAAATGTCCGCCATCATTTGCATCATTGCTAGTCTTGCATGAAATCATACATGGTTATAACTTTTTTCTCAAAGGAGAAGTGAAAGACTTGTAAATTTGAAAAGAAAAATTGATTATCAAGTGTAATTGCCTCCTTCCAGACCCCAGTAGCACTACGCTTGACCTCTTGTTTAACCTGGTTCAACAAAGACCTTGCCCATGCATTGAAAATCACAATGTCTGATAAGAACTCTCACCTTTCTATTCCTAACTTTGCAGTAAAGTCGCGATGCTTGACAAGCATTTCAAAATCAAAAGGTTTTACACAAACTCCTATGTTTTCTTCACGAACCTAATAGTAAATTCTCAAACTTTTGTCAGCTAGTACAATTCCCGACTTTTCTCAACTAGGATGATATAGTTTGTTCATGCTCAGTAGAAATTATAGCAAAAGCAAGGGAACTGAATGACAGCTATGTTTCACCAAACATAAGCAGCAATATCAATGAATCCTATCACTAAAATCGAAAAGGCCATAATCAAAACAAAAGCTTATACTTGAATAAAGGATGTATGATGCTATTCCAAAAGTGTTATTACTCAATTAACTTTCCTTTTAAGAATGCAACATTTTGACAACATCAAATGGAAGCAAGAAAACCAATAAAAAACCAAAACTGACATGCACTCGAAATAGTGGATAAAACATCATCATGAACTTTCTTCAGATCATCCAATAAAAAAAAACTTCGTAAGTTCCAACTAAGCACCAGTAAAAGCGTACTGAACATGATTTGAAATCTTACCACCTAGTGAATCCCCATTTCTTAGAGATTGTGCATTCATTGTTAAATACAATTTCAAAATACATATATGCCTGAAGAAAATGCTACAAATTTCTGACAATTATATAAGCAAACCATGCAATGCACGTACTAAGACCTACC
This sequence comes from Cocos nucifera, assembly GCA_006176705.1. Lineage (NCBI taxonomy): Eukaryota > Viridiplantae > Streptophyta > Magnoliopsida > Arecales > Arecaceae > Cocos > Cocos nucifera. Next base: position 1,873,229 of record QRFJ01000072.1, read on the forward strand.
GAACTTTTAGGCATTGAAGGAGTCACAGGTATCAGCTTGCTGTATTGTAGACGAGTCCGTTCTTCAATCCTCTGGGTATCAATGGATAACTACAACCAGGAAATCAAATAAAAAATGTCATTTATACACAAGTACCTAAAAAATCAAGAAAGCAATAGATTTACTAAGTTACCTGAGGTGGAGTACGAACTCGTGAAGGTACCTGAGCCAGAGTTTCGGCCATGTTTAACCCTGTACTACTACCTGAAACAGTAGATCCCAGACTTGCAGAAGTGGTTTGTGGAGTAGATGAATATACTGGTCCACCGCCTCCAACTGTAACTGGAACATCTACCAGAGCTGAGGTCCAACCATCAATGCCAATCCCTTTAGGAAGATTCTGAATTGCAGAGGTAAGACCAGGAGAAGATATCCTGCCTATTTCTGGTTGGCCCAGCTTTTCTTCAGCTCCGAGAGATGGAAAGTCTCTCTCGAAGGAAGTTTTACCGATGCCACCAATAATACTCACCCCAGATAGTATACCATTTTTCAAATCATTCCCCGGTCTTTTAAGCAATGACTCAACTCGCTTTCCTGATACCATAGACTGGGAGCGCCTCAGTGTGTCTTTCTCAGACCTACTTCCCATGAATGAATCAGAATAGTCACCGAATCCATTGTCCACCAAATGGGACCTATCTTTGTCACGAAGGTCAGCATCCTTCTCCTTCTCCCAATCCCTATCACGATAGCTCCTACCAAAACTAGCATATGGCCGTGAGTGCAAAGAGCTATCCTTATCATGGCTCATGGATCCATTACTGCTCGCACTCCTCCGGAAAGAGGAGCTTCGGTGAGCATCATGCTCACTCACACTTACCAACAATCTGTTTCTTGAGGAATGTCCAACACCATGATCGTCTAAAGCAATAAAAAGCTCAAATAAGTTGCAGCTCAAGCAATACAATTAACACAAAAAACAACCCGCAAGACAAATACAGGAAAGAATAATTTAATACCTAAATGCGAGGAAGACCCAGTATGGTGGTTTGAACTGCTACTGCCACTCGCGCTGGTAGACGAACTTTTATACCACTCGGGAACAAATGTCGGCTCACCTCGATCCATAACGAATACAGACCATCATCTAACCATAAAAGTTTGCTATATCTGCAGACTTTCAATCCACCCTCCAGCCTCTATAATCCAACCTCCAAACTGAATTCTGATCTCAATCTGGAATTAACGACGCCCCCGCTGGTCTACTGGAGGCCAGAACCCGGCATCCACTTGGGATGCCGAAGCCACCCCACCTTTGTATTCCTCCAGAAAAGCTTCAAGCGCCCAAAATCCAAATACCTCAGACGGCTTCAAGAATGCAGCAGAGGACAAGTAGGTACCTCCAACTGGCTTCCGAACGAATCAGACACACCCACGTTTCAAACCAAACAAGCCAAGGAATCAAAATATCCTCATCACAAAAACGAACCCTAATTCATGGAAAAGAAAGAACCTCGAAATGCCCTTAAGAGACCCTCATCTCAACCAAAAAAAACGAAAAAAGAGAAGAAAATAGTGCAGAAATCGAACCAAATAAGATGGGAAGAACGAAGAAGAACCTTAATCCATCCAAGGGGCCATCTTTCGTGGCAGATTGGAGCCGAACCGAAACCCTAGGATCAGGGAAACCAGGGACCAAGAGACCAGGAAAAAAAAAAACCAGCGATTTTGGGAGAAACCCTAGAGACGGAAGCGATGCGCGACTCGAAGGGAGCCAAGAGATTGGACGGGGAGAGGAGTTGCGGGGGAAGTGGGAAACCCTAACCCTCGCTTCGATTTCGGCGGGTGTGTTTCCCGTTTTGCTTCAAGAGTCGCGCTCCAATAGAAGAAAGAGAGGAGGAGTTGGGGGACGGGTGAGGATTAGAATTTAGATGCGATTTTATTTTTATAGTGAGGAGAGACCTTGCGGCGGAGGAAAAGGAGGGCCGGTCTTTCTCTGATTCTTCCCTTGCTTCTTTCTTTGCTCTCCCTTTTCTCTTCTAACTCTAACAAAATCTCTTTCTCTCTATCCCTTCTTCTTACGCTTCCGAGATTTTTGTTTCAATCTCGATATGGAATTTTTTTGTTTTCGGAGGTTACAGTTGGGTCGGAGAGGAGCGGCGATTGGGTGCCTCCTGGGGGTGGAGAGATAGAACTGGGTAGGAGAGGGCTTGGTTGGTTTTATCCTGGAGAAATTGGAAGGGAGATTTATTGAGGGAGGTGGGGGAGTTGTGAACTTGAGAGGGCTCTGTTTCCTTCTCCTTCTAATCTCTTTTATCTCCTTTTGGATTTTAGAGCTGGGAAGGACCCAAAGCTCTCTGGGTCTCGCCCTCTCCCTCTTACGCATATTGGATCAATTTTAGTGGCACCGATTTCATAAATTATATAATTTTTATTAAATTTATATATAATTTAATTTTAAAAAATATATTTTTTTAATTATGCACTTGAGTAATTGTTACCTGCATTTTGAGGTCTATGGAACCGAATTAGAATGTTCCCAATTTTTTCAATGCTTTTTCCGTTCTTTTCTTTAACTCGTAAATAGATATGTCCAATTAAAATTTCTTATTTTGGTGTTACATGAATATTTCTTTTTCTTTTTCATATATTATCATATTTAGTGTCTATGGGATGTTTATTAGTGTATGATCATATTCCTTCTTTAATTTATCATATTCAAGCAAAGGTCCTTTTGCTTTGCTAGCTTATTTAGAGCAAGATTCACATGTAAATTTTATATTTTCTCATAATTTTTTTATAGACTTTTTTTTTATATTTTATTTTATAAGCATCAAATTTTTATTGCTTCTAGTTTCAAAAGATTAGCTTGATATCTTATGAATGTTTTATATTTGCCGGTCAAACATTACCACATATGCCAATATATATCATATATCCTTGCTCAACTTCATTTATCTTTATTTTACATGTTATTCATTCCTCACTTTTTCATATTATAGCCTTTTTTTAATTATTTTTTTACTCAAATTAATTAAATACTTATTCCAAAGCAAATAGAAGAGAAAAGTACAATAAAAATCTAAAATGGATGTAAAATATGCAAAAGATAAGAAAGACACGAAATGCTTTATTCTTAAATAATGTTGATCGGTGATTAAGGTAAAATAACTGGCAAATAATTATTTGATTTCAAAACAGTCATTTATTTGACTTTCTCAACTTGATTATTCTTAAACAATGTTGATTGGTCATTTGTTTTTTTTTTTTCTTTTTTTTCAAATTTATATGATCAATATAAAACATAGAAAGGAACAAAGGGAAATAAAAATATTAATTTAGATCCTATTCGATGACACGTTAAAAGCCAAAGAGTTTTGCTCCCCTCTTTAATTTTTTTTCTTTCTTTTTTTTTTTTTTTTCCAATTGTCGATTAGCTTGCGTAGCAACACAAGAATTAGCATTTTTCATAAAAATAGCTAACAATAATCAGCTATGAATTTTTTCTTGTCTAGTCTAAATTTAATTTCTAATTTTTTTAGTAATAGTCCATACTGAGTTTATCAATGTTGATAACTTGACTTCACTTTTCTATGCTAAATATGGATTTCTTTTCAATAAGATAGGCTTACTATAATTTGTTATCTAGTACCTTGTGTTCACTATATTTTCAGTTCCATGCTATTTTTCTATATTTAAGTATAAAATAAATGAGGTAATGGAAATCTCTCTAGATTCCAAAGCGTGTGTTCTTATATATATATATATAGTATGGGAATCGAAATTTGAAAGCAATGAAAACCATCAATATGGAACAATTCTATGTGTTAAAAATCAAGATGGTAACAATTGATGCTTGTTAAAAATTATATTTAATCTTAAATAACCAACAAAAATGAGCAATACAAAAACAACCTGCATACATCTCTGTGCATATGTGTGTGTATGTAACCTCGCATCAGTCGGCTATAATTTTAGGGACCTTTTGTTCAATCTAATATCAAAAATTTAACCGAACCAGAAGGTTTTTTTTTTTTTAAAAAAAAAAAAAATGTGATTGAAGTGAGGATCAGAATTTGATTAGATAGAGGAATGTTTTGGCATCATTCAACCTGATTTTGGCCCAAACATGTCTCACATTGGGCTGGAGTTGGGCCAGACATGCTGGTCAAGCATGGGCTTGACTTGACATTAGCCTGGTGCCTAGGGATGTAATTGAGACTGAGATCCTAGTATTTACTTGGCTAGCTCTTAAGAAGAGTATAGAAACAAAAGATTTGCTGGTGAGTAAAAGGATTAAAGGTTAATGACTGCTAATCATCTTTTACTGCATCCTTCTTTTACCAAAAGCATCTGGTCCGCAATCAAAACCTGTGCAAACGTTAAAGGTAGGCCAGCAACACTACCATCTCCATGGACTGAGAAGAGAATTCCTATGAGAAACTATAAAAGCATGGGCACAACAGTGTTGGCTTCCTGTTGGGAAATTTGGAGGATATTCCTTGACAAGAAGTGAATCTTAGTTGTGTCGATAGCTGCTCCAAGGCTTTTCAGTCCTGGCGGTAAAGTGAATGCTGCCATAAAGGATTCCCTTTTTTTTTTTTTTTTTCCTTTTCTTTGGTAAACTGGATATATTAAACTAGTTTAGTATACACCTATGAGAGTCAAAAAAATAAAATAGTCGAAAATTGAGGAGAAAGATTAGTTGGCTATATAAATTACCATTTAATTAGCTGCACTATTAGTTTTTTTTGTGGATATGTGAAGCCTCGCAAGGGTCCAATAATCCTTTATTTCAATTCCCTGTTGGCGAGATTGTCTTGTAAGTGTAATCATCCGTTCCATAGTTTTAGTTTATTTTATTAATAGTCTCCTGGAATAATAGGTCAAGAGAGTGGATGAGAACAAAATCGAGATTGTGATTGGCGGATCATGTAGAGTGTGAGATCAGGTGCATTTGGGATTGTGAACGTCAAGCCTGGCTATGGAGAGGGATAAAATCCAACAGGGGTAATACGTGGATAATGAAATTATTATAATTCTCTGGCATAGAGAATCAAAGCTTAATTCGCATATGTTTGACCCCTTCCGTTCAGTACTCAAATTAACGATGGAGGCATCCGAGGGTGCACCCATCGGGATACACGACAAAAGGGACCGCTTTTCGAGGGAGGTTACACCAAGACCCATAGTTTCCGCATCTATCGCTCTTCCTTATATATATATATATATATATATATATATATATATATATATATATATATATATATATATATATATATATATATATATTGAGTTTCGATCGATCGAATTTTAATTCATATCCAATTGAATCTTCAATCGTTGGATCAACTTGCATCTCCAAAAATAAATATCTGAAAAGGCATGTCTTTATGATTGAAAAAAATAGACGCACGTAGAATTATGTTAGAATTAGATCGATCGAATTTATATTTAGATCCGATCATATTAAAACTTGATCATAGGAGTCCTACATTAATGATTTAAGCCATTGAATATAATTTACTATTTTAAAACTGCTTGTACATAAAAAAAATTATATGATTTAAAGATCTTTAACTTATGTATCAAGTAATTAAAATTGGACAGCCTAAATAAAATTTGAATTAGATGTATTTTTTCATCACTTGATGCATAAGCTAGGAGTTTTTAAATTATATGATTTTTGGATTATAAGCAGTTTTGATATAGTATATCACATCCAATAGCTTGGATTATCAATATGGGATCTTCATTGTCCAGTTTTAATCAAATCGGATCTGAGTCCAAATTCAATCGATCTTATTCAAATCTTCCCCTACATATATATATACATACATACGAGGCTTAATTACTAACATGGTCCTTGAGGTTTGGATGAAAAATATTTTAGCCCTCAACTTTAAAAAAGTTACAATAGAGTCCCTGACTTAAGGAATGTGATCTATTTTGGCCTTATCATCAAAGTTCCATTGCCAATCAAATGGAATTGCATATGTTGCTTTGAAGGGCACTTAAATGTATGGCTTTGAAGGGCACTTAAATGTCCAAGATTTGGCAGAGTGAGTTAGCTTTA
>QRFJ01000072.1:1884283-2013919 GCA_006176705.1 Cocos nucifera
ACACCAATCTGGCAGATATTCCTCATTTGGATGGGATTCCTTAAAACTGAATGTCTTGCACAATTCAAATGGTGATCCCTAGTTAAGAAATTTAATAAGTTTACATGCTTATGATATCAAAGCACTAGTTGAATGTGTAGAATATATTTAGTGCTAAGAATTCAGAAATTCAAATCAGACTTTTTCAGAATCAACTCCACCAATCACCAACTCTATTTCACATCCACAACAGATGGTGAACTCCTACAGCCTTCTATTTCCTGCAGTAGATGGATACCTCATCTGATTTGTGCATAGAGCATGCCTCGATAGGCATCCACGTTGTTACAGCTCTATAAGTTCATAAAAATACCATACCATGATTCAAAAAACCAAATGCAAATGATCTTGAGGAAGAATTATGTACTTGTGCTAATCATTTCCCATCATTACTTCCAAGATCACAGACCTGGATGCACAAAAACCCTATGTATTGTAGCATGCTTAAGATGAGAATTTAACAGATTTGAGCAACATAATTCATCAGGTATGACATTCAAGCACAAATAAACTAATTGCAAAGTGTTCAAGTTTAAAGTGAACTGGTGGTCAAGAAACTCCGGTAACAGAAACCATGGTGACGGACGCTAAACAAAATAGAACAGAATGAAAGTTGTCAATGTGCATTGAGACCTTTATAAAGAGACCAAACAAACCACAGGTAACCACAAAAACTCTTTCAGCTCCACAATCACAAAGAAATCTTGGGTTTTCTCGAGTTTTTAATCAAGCTGGCCAACCATATATTAACTCTTAATTCATGAATGCTGCTCTGCTTCTCAAAGTATGAAGCACCTATGCCCTGCCGCTTACAAAACTTGAGCAATACCACATGTACGCAACCATGCTTAGGTGATAAGGGTACAAAGTCTTGATGGCTTATAGAGGAATCATGCAAAATCAAACAAAAGTAGGTGCACATGATATGGCAACTGCAGACATTCCCAGGGCCATCTCTGCTGATGAGTTGAGCTGATTCCTAATCAGAGTCGTCGAACGCCTCTCCATCATCAGACAGCTCATCAAATGACCTTATATCAAGCTGGTAACGCAAGATTCCACCAATGCCACCGAACCCTCTGCAGAACTGCGAGCCCTCCTGAGATTTGTTGGTGACAAATTCAAGGGTGCAACCAAAACGCTTGTATTCATTGGCAAACCACTCAAGCAGGGAAGTTTTGTCCTGCACCTCTAATTCAGCATTTGAAGCCGGTTCACGGAAGTTGTTCTGGTCAGCTTCTTGATCCTTGTTCAAATGTTTTATGATGATTTCTCCAGTAACGCTGTTCTTCAACACATATCTATTAATATCCAGATTTTCCCAAACAATCAAGGTCTCCACAGCACCCATTTCAAGAGCTTTAAGAGTATCATCCACACCAAAAACATACTTCCCAGTGTCTTGGCTTATTTCCTCAAAATACTTCCCGATCAATTTCTTTTCCTGTATAAATTTCACATTTGATAGAATTTCTGCAGACAACTCAATGGCCTGATTGAAGCCATTCTCTCCTCCATAAGAAACATCAACTACATTAAGTATTTTGGCCTGAAGACGGGGATCAAACATGTCTGACTGGCTTAATTCTGTTTTAAAATCAGCAGAACCAGCCAGAATTAGCCCAGCAACATTCGGCTGACTTGTAGCTGGATTAATGAAGAATTGGGTGGCAAGCTCAGCTGTCTTCCGCACATAGTTATGACGCTTCTCCATCCGAAGCCGAGCAAATCGTAGTGCTGATTGCCCTCCTCGTCCATGCTTCTTTGGAAGGTCCACAGTGAATTTGTGAAGCACCTCACGTGTATTGCCGCTCAAAGTGCCAAAAAGTGTTCCATTTCCATCCATAACTATGAATCCAAACTTGTCATCAGATTCCAGAAGTTCATTTAAAGCCTCAGTATGGAACTTGTTATCACAAAGATATAGTGATGCATTGATGGGCTTGAATGGCTCAAAATCTATAGTTACCTTCTTTTCTTTTCCATCCTCTGTTACTATGGTTCCAGTATACAGAACCAGCCCATTGGGAGGAACCTTGTTATAAAGCTTGAGCCTCTGCTGTGCTGAGGTAATGGCAGCCAACACAGACTGCCGATTGACTCTACTTTTGATGTTTGAAGCAGTTCCATATTCATCACCCAACATCTTAGTGACTCGAGAGATTTGATCTCGTGGTGGCATTATAAGAGAGATCATGCTTGTACCATTTCCTCTTGCAGATTCCAGTGCCTTAATCAATTTCTTAATCTTCCATATCTCAATATTCTTATCAGTTTCATGACCATCTGCCATTTTAGGAAACTTCTAGCACACCAAAGAGAGACTGATTTACCAGCACAAAACACCAAAAATACCACAGGAACAGTGTAAGAACCTGGTGCAAATGGTGAAAAAAAAGTAGAAAGAAAAGTAGTATGGATGGTAAATAGGCTTGCGAATAATACAATGAGCTATCCAAAGTAAGGTGCATGCTTATTTAACATAAAATATTGTGATTCCTCGATATGCTATACATATCAAGGTTTATATCCGGGTGGGATGGGCGGCGTCCCGGTCATCCCATTCCATTCCTATGAGAAAATGAGACTGAGACTAGGACTAGGACGGGACTCCAAAATCCATCCATATGGGAAGAGAAGAAGATAGAGGAAAGAAAGAAAGGAAGATGAAAGGTAAAAAATAAAAGGAAAGAAGAAGAAGAAATATGAAACAAGGAAAGGAAGGGAGAAGAGAAAAAAGAAAGATAGAAGGAAAAAGGAAAGAGAAAGAAGACGAAAAAGGAAAAAAAGTGAGGAAGGAATAAAAAAGAAAGAAAAGGGAAAGGAAAGAAATGAAGGTTAAAAAGAACGAAAAAAAAGGAAAGAAAAAAGAAAGAAAGTAAAAAAGAAAAGAAAAAAGAAAAGGAAAAAAGAAAGGGAATGCTTCACTCCAAAGTCCAAATAAAACAGTACATTGAGTTACATGAAGAGATGGCATTCTTTCACTATACTTCTCTGCGGTAAAGTATACTCGTTGTCTTCTTATCCATCCACCTGTTTTTTCTTGCTTATATTGGGTCATCAAGGATCATATACATATTGCATGTTTTATTGTAATTCTCTCTAGATTTTGGGGCTTGAGGTGTTTCCAAACCTAATTTAAGAATTAATATTTTCAAATCCTAGTTTAGGTATGGAAAAATACTTTTCTTCTCCAATAACTCTCTAGAAATATCTGCAACCCATTTTTAATGAACAAGTGCAAAGTTGGCATTTCAGCCCCAAATTAAAAAGCAAACTGCCCATTGCACTAAAAACCAGGTTTATGCCCTCTCCAAGAATGTTCTTGGTGATTTTGATGCGAGAGTTAATTTTTAAGGTAATCTTGATGGTTTTTTATAAAGAGTTTTTGGGGAATCAATCTTGCTATTTCAGGAACCTCTTGTCATCTTTTGCTATGAAGAAATTTAAAAAAGTCTTAGCTACAGTTAGAGAATAAACAAAGGCGTTTAAGCTAGAAATATGGCTCTAAATAGTATTTTCCAGCAGAATTTTGAGTTGTGTTGGAGAAATTCTAGGTTTTTGCCTCTTTTCCACTTCTGCATCATCCACCCTACTCCCCTGTCTTTAGGTTTAATAAGGTTTTTAAGAGTAAAGCTCTCGGCCATTGTGATAGCTGGTTGACACTAAGAGGGGCCAAGATCTCAGTTTGCCTTGGCTAATATGAAAAGATGGGCAAAACAGGGAAAAAGCAAGATATTTAGGCCAAAATTTTAGAAACAGATATTTCAAAATCTTGGCTAATATAGTAAACGCAATATTAATTACCATTTAGGACAATAACTTAAATAATTAACAATCAAAAAATAATTCTAAACTGCAGAGACTGCTAAGAAAATCTTGGCTGATAATTTAATATAATATCAGTTGATATAACTGTGTATACCAGTTTATATCCCCCAAGTAAATACAAGCCCACATCGATTATACCGTCATGGTGATACAAACCAATCGCTAGAGACATTAATTTTTTTTTAAAAAAAAGCCTCACACAGTGGATATGATCACCCCGGTTGCATGACTTTGTTTCCTTGGCAGCCTATTTTACAAATAAAGGAATTTCAGAACTTTATGACCAGTGATTCTAATCTTTTCAATCACTCTCACCAATTTTAGTAGAAATATAAATAAATAAAGAGATTAAAAACATCATGTCTATAACTCAAAAGAACAAAAATTTCGAATCCTATAGGGCTGCGTTTTTTTTCTTCAATTGAGGCCAGCCCCTCCAAAAGTACTCTGGGTATTTGTGAGTATAGGCCTAGCTCAGTTTGATTTTGCTGGTTGTATTGGCCTAACCCACTAATTCTATAAGATTTTGGGCCCAATCATCCAAACAGACCTATAATGGAATGCTCTACTTTCCCGCCACGTCCCATAGGTGCCCTCAGTCTCTCTTTCCTTCCTTTCTTTGTCTTCTTTTCTTCCCCCTTCCTTCCTTCCTTTCTTTTCTTATTTACTTTTCTTCCTCTTTTTTCTTCCTTTCTTTGTTTTTTTCTCCCTTCCTTCATTTCTTTCTTTTCTTATTTTTTCCTTCCCTTTTCTTTCTCTGTTTCTTCTTTCTTTTCCCTGGGTCGCACATAGGATAGATAAAAAAATTTGTTAACCCAAACCCAACGATTTTATTAAGTGGATCAAAAATCCAAATCCGAACCTAATTGTTTTATTAAACAAGTACCCTAATACAATCTACAACAGTTTGAATAAGTTAAATAGATTAAATGGGTTAAGCATTACCAACCTTGGTTCTAAAACCCCCTTCCATCCCATTTCCTCTTTTCTGATCTAGGAGGATTATCAAACTTGATGCATATCACTTTGGTTACTAAAAGTAGGGCTGGATAGAATCTAGAAGCGTTCCGCCATATTAGAAAATTAAATCGAATACCGAACTTTTGAAAGCCATAACTTGATCGTACGACATCCGATTAAGATGATATATTTTTTTTTCAAATCAGCTTTTGAGATCTACGACTTAGAAACAAAATTCTATCTTTTGGGCCCCAAAATAGTATGGTCAAATCTAAAATTCTTTCTAGAAAGATTTTAACTGAATATATCTCTCAATCCAAGAAGAATTAGATAGAGCAACAAAAAGTAAAATTGATATAGGAGTTGAGATCTACCTTCCATAGGATTTTAATTTTTTCATGTTTTCTACCGTTATGTCTATTTTTGAAAAGTTAGTCTTATTTGAGCTAAGAAAGGAATCCAATTGTAAAAGACGGACTTCCCTATTATAAATAGATGCTATATAGCTCAAATTTTTGGATCCATAGATGATCAGGGAAAGAAAAGAGGATCTAAAACACACTTTAATCAATTTTTCACTTTTTGCCTAGATTTCTTTTGAGAGATTCAAGCAAAGCAGGTCAAGAAAATTCTTCCTTCTCCTAATTAGATTAAGTTGGTATCAGAGCTTGGATACTCTCTATATATAGGAGCCTTAGCTTATGGTCCTAATGTACGAGCAACACAAGCAGTTAGAAGGAAAAAAAGCGATTCATGATTGAAGTACATTGAACAACAAAGGCAAATATGGATGCTAGCTCTACCTTGATTGATGAGATGAAGGAACGACTCCCACAACTAGAGGAGATGATTGCCCAACTTACCAAGTTCGTATCTCAATTGACAATGCTTTCAACACAAGCACCTACGACTCTTGTAGTGAAACTATCTCCCAGGTCTAGAGACGAGGATTTACCATCTAATAAAGAAGAGCAAGGTCAAAAACCATCTTCAAGCAAAGCTAAGTGGTTCAACTATGTAACAAGAAAGCTAGAGTTTTCCCACATTCAGTTTTGATTTAGCATGAGCTAAACCTCCTCTAAATAGGAAAAGCTTTAATCCAAAAGGATACCGGACTTCATATGGACCACTTTGGCTACTATAAGTAAGATTGAATAGGGTCTAGAAGCGAGATCTACCACATTAGAAAATTGAATTGCATGCCAAACTTTTAAGATCATAATTTGGGCATACGACATCCGAGTGAGAATTTTTTTTTCAAATCATGTAACTTTTCAAAATCTACAACTTAGCACCAACTCTAAGAGGTTAAAATAGACTGAAATTTCATCATTTGGGCTCTGAAATAAGCTGATCAAATCAAAAATTTTCTTTTTAGGAAATGCTTTGACCGGATATATTTTCCATCCCAGGAAGAATTAGACAGAGCAATAAAAGACGAAATTGATGTATGAGTCGAGATTTACCTCCTATAGAATTTTAGTTTTTTTTTCATATTTATTTCCACTACTTATGTATATTTTTGGAAAGCTAGTCTTATTTGAATTAGGAGAGAAATCCGACCAGAATTGTGAAAGATGCACCTCACTATTATAAATGGAGGCTATGTACCTCAATTTTTGGATAAATGGATGATCAGTGAAAGAAAAGAAAACCTAAACCCTACATTTGCTAATTTTCCATCTTTTTCTATGTTTTTAAAGAGATTCGAGTGGAGTGGGTTGACGAAATTCTCCCTTTCCCCGATTGGATCATTTTTTCATAGAAACAGAATGGGATGACAAGAACACCCTCCATCCCACTAGATTTTGAAACCCTAGCACAAACAACAATAATATTTAAAATACTCGACATCAAAGCAAATATTATATAGTAACCCAAAACAGAAAAAATACACACACAAAAAGAAAAAAAAGAAAAAAGAAAAAGGGTTTAAGACTCCAAATGTACAAGACTTTTAAACAACCACCTAATAGATTATAACCTTGTCCCAACTACATGGGATGACTCCACTCTCAATAGATAAATGAAATTAAACATATCAAAGTAATATAACAATGAATCTTATAAAGACAAGATCTAAAATCTTTGAAGACAATTCACATATTCTTGCATCAAAACCAAACAGATAGGAAGAAGCTGCAGAATGAAATGCAAATTTATCAAATATAAACCAAAAGAAAGAGCCAATTGTGGGAGGAAAAAAAACTCAAATTCAAAATATCAGATCAGAAAAGTACCTAGAAGCTATAAATAATGATGGAGGACAAAAAGAACAATAGCTGAAAGCAAAAATGAGAGGGTGGAAAAAAAGAGAAAGAGAGGAGGAGGGGAGTGTGTGTGTGTGTGTGTGTGTGTGAGAGAGAGAGAGAGAGAGAGAGAGAGAGAGAGAGAGAGAGAGAGAGAGAGAGAGAGAGAGAGAGCAAATTGTAGCTCAAAAATTAAAAAATTACAAGTTTATTTAGCTTCATTCTCATACAAGTCGCATGCATGCATGGGGCTATATTTGGAAATTAATAACCTAAATCTTTAAATGCCGATTCATATTAGTTCTTAGAAAAATCTAGAACTACTTCTGAAAAAGTAACAATAACGATAACAAAGAGGGCAAAAAAATAAAAAATGTGAATTTAAAACACCAAATTTATCGACTAAAATCTACATACATATTATAGTCCTAACCCGCACATGGACCCAAATTGCAAAGTTAATAATCCTCCCACATCTTATATACCACATCGGCACATTCCATTAGACCCTAGACACCAAACCCAGAAATCAAAATAATTCCAACCTTATAAATAGAAACTTCCAAATTAAAAAGATCTTCATTCCTAGGAACATTAGACCATAAAAATAGTAGTCAGGAATCTGGTGCAATGACCACAAAAATCTCAATATTCTCAAGCATTATGTCAAACCATCACAAAATCCGCGATAGCAAAAATAAATAAATAAATTAAATTAAACGTAAAATCATCAAACCAGACAACCGTTTAGTACCTAAACCGCTAAACCCTAGACTCTCCGTATTCCGTAGCTACTCGAGATCTGATGTAACAAGAACTAAAGATTCTTCCGAAGAAATCAACTAAACAAGCATCCAAAGAAGAAGAAGAAAAGAAACCCAAAATCTGCATCTGAACAATTCAAAATCCGGAGCAAATCCTAAATCGTCAATCGACCACTAATCTGGTGTATAACCCATCATTTAGCAGCTACAAATCTGGTGTATAAACTAAGATAAAAAATTATTCGGAAAGACAGCTACAATCGGAGAGAAAAACGAACCAAGAATTGACTGCGAAACAAACCTAAGACCTTAAAACAGATCGGTTGAGAAAGAGAAGGATTACCGGAGAGGACGGGCGCTGACTGCCGTCAAAAGAACGCGAGACCCGACGGGTTTCCTTTTCCCTTTCTTTTTCGGATCCGAAAAGAGGAGGACGGATAAGCCTTGTCGTTCCTTTTCTCCTCGTCATTGTCCGCACTACAGCTTCGAATTCCCGAAATGCCCCCAGGGGCATGCCCTAACCTCGCTGAGCACCGGAGACGTGAAGTTGAAAATTATGTCGGCAAATGCTCTGCCGACTCTCTGCTCTCCTCCGTCCCTTTCCCCCGGTATGCGTAAGAACCGTGGGCGCATGTACCGCAGCGGGGGCCTTGTCATCTCTCTGTCCAAATAGGTGGCTTATGAGCGACAGTCACGACAAAGCCTTCCCCCGCCCCCTCTCGAAGCTCTTAATTACAAAAAGAGTAACAGGAATTCATAAATCCGAGGTCAGATTGGCTCAAACTAAAGGCGCAAAAAAGAAACTAAATTTTAAAACCAGAGCTCAGAAAGACAAGGGGAACAAGAACCATTACCTGTGAAACCTCCATCTCCACCCTCCATCCGATGAGAAGAAGATTACACTGGAAACATTAATCTATCCTATCAATTTCCACACACCCCAACGCTCTCGTCAAACGCAAGCTCCCATCCCATTTCGACAGAACCAAGAGTCAGAAGCCACCAAAGGCCTTACCTTTACCCTGGCTTCTCCTCCAGCTCCGAGGGAAAGGTGGAGTATGTCTTCCTTTTCCTCACTCCACGATTGCTGTAATGGGATACTTGTTAAAATATCTGATTCGATTCCCATTTCCACCAATTAGTCTAGGAAAAAACGATTAATAAAAGGTGGTGCCTTTTTGCGGGTGTTCGTCAATGAGCAATGCTTTGTTTTGGGGAGAAGAGTTCGAGGTCACAAGTGACCGTCATTGATCATCCATAAGGACCAATGCATGCAAAAATCCAGAAGGTTTAGCTATCAAATCTAACTAAATTTTGTAGATTGTAATTAGCAAAGTAGACCGTTTAGCAAAATTTGATAAATACCCAAGAGCAACTAGCTTGCGTTTTCCATGGTAGATTGAAACTAACTTTGGTCAATTTGGCTTGGTAGCAAACCCTTACCCAACCCAACTTAATTCCACCTATTGGGGATAAATTCCGCTCATATCGAAGTCCAGTTTGATACTCAGCCTAATACAATCGGTAGTCACAGAAGAGCTTCAGCGGACAGATTTTAGCCGTACTCCTTCAGGCCAAATTCCTCAGCGGCCGAGCTTCAGTCGGACTTCTATAAGAACCGAACTTCCTCCGCGCTCTTTCAGCCAGACGCCTACGGGAGCCGAACTTTCTCCAAGCTTCCCCTTCAGCCGGACTTCTTCAGGAGCCGGACTCCTCTTAGACATCCCTCTTGACCGACCGAACTTTCCAGCAGTCGAACTCCTTCCGAACTCCCCAGCGACTGAGCCTTAGCCGCGCTCCTCCAATCAGATGCCTACGAGAGCCGAACTCCCTCCGCACTCCTCCGACCGAACTCCTTTTGAGCTTTTCCTCGGCAGAACTCCTCCAGGACTCCGAACTCTTTTGGAATTGATACGTACCGAAGTCCACCGATCAATACCTGCTTTCTCAGAGTCATGGCTATTAAATCTGGACGAACTGTCGCCATCAGTCTGTCACAGGCGATGCGATCGGACGATATGACCACCACTACTGGTGACACCACTCTCTCCGTAGCCAGTCCCGTGCGGCCCACGACCCGTCAGTATGGCTGTCACTATCCATCTGACGATGCCTTTCTCTCCGTACTGATCTCCATGCAGTCCCGAGCGGCCTGCGGTCGGATGATATGGCCGTCACCATCAATCAAGCTCCACCTATAAAAAGGATTCTTCAAATACGCTAACTCGAGGCTCTAGGCTCTCCTCTCCTTCTCTAAGCTCTGTGGAACTCATTCTCGAATACTCCATTTCTATTGGCTAAAGCTGACTTGATCATCGGAGGGTCCTGCCGGAGCCACCCCCCACCGACTCTGGATGGAACTTTATTTTGCAGATCCCCGATGGCGACCTCGTCCACCTCCACTCCAGTTGGATCCGACGATGATCAGATTCTGCACCAACAGATTGGCGCTAGAGGAAGGGCATTCGAACCACCGAGATTTTTTTGTTCTTAAAGGAGTGCTCGACGATGATTTCTCTCTTTTCTCTCCGGAGATCTCTCTTCTTCCTCTCTAGAGTTCTTTTCTAAAGAGAAAATGCCTCTCAGGAGAGCTTCGACTCGATGATCGACGGCCTCCGTGCCAGGTCCATCTGCTCTCGTTTCAGCCCCGATAGCTCAGGTTCCATCTGAAGCCACCGTAGATGTGGAGCAGTTCAACCTACTGGTCCAGTAGGTTTGTGCCCTCACCGAGATGATGCAGACCGTGCGACAGCTTCTGATGGAGACTTTGCCAGCAAACCCACCATGAGGATGCCAGAAATCGATCTTAAGAAAAAGCATTTGGCCTAGCATACCAATCGTTCTTAGGAAGGAGAAACAGAGAGCAGAAGTTCTCCCCTAGAAGGCTTCATAGGAGGCGGAATGAAGTTCGGTCGCATTCATGACCTCTCCAGCGCAAGCGAGGCCAAACTCCCCCTCGAGCTCGCCATCAAGGAAGCTCCGATGAAGGTTTCACAGGATGGTGAAATGAAGTTCGGCGTGAGCGAGACCACCGAACTCTCCTTCGAGCTCGTCATCAAGGAAGCCCCGATAAAGGGGCATGAAGTTCTCCCATAGAAGATTTCACAAGAGGACGGAATGAAGTTCGGCATGAGCGAGACCGTCGAACTCGCTCTCGAGCTCACCATCAAGAAAGCTCCGACAAAGAAGCATGAAGTTCGGCCTCGTTCACGCCGACAAAGGGGCATGAAGTTCTCCCGTAGGTTTCACAAGAGGATGGAATGAAGTTCGACCGCACTTACGACCTTCCCAGCGCAAGCAAGGCCCAAACTCCTTGAGCTCGTCATCAAGAATGCCCCAACGAAATGGCGCGAAGAAGTCCTTCCCCCAGAAGCTAGAACCACTATTGAGGGAGGAACGGCAAGAAGGTCGGCCGCCTCCCGGCATCATAGACGCTATCTTCGGAGCTTGGTACTTTGGCGGGTTGTTATCTCCCAACGACAAAGCTAAGAGAAGCTTGCTCCAAATTGAGAAGGTCAACATGAGATAGAGGAGGTCATCCAGCTCGAGACTTACTGTCCGAGAAAATCCAGAGGAACAATACCCCCACGATCCTGAAATGGGGATGTGCTACTAGTAACTTTCCCTCGATAAAATTTTTTCCTTTCAATAATATTATTTCTGGGTGCAAAAACAATGTGATGATAGAAAAAAAATGAGCGAAAGTGGTTCGTTAGGAATAGAAGGAGAACCTTGTTCTAATGCGAGCAAAGTCGAAGGCCTCATTCATATAGGACGAGATGGAGGGAGAGGCCCTGACAATGGCCTTTATGTGCCCCCACAGTCTGTTAGGAATAGGAGGAGAACCTCGTCCTAATGCGAGCAAAGTCGAAGATCTTATTCATCTAGAATAGAGATGGGAGGAGAGGCTCTGACAATGACCCTTATGTGCCCCCACAGCCCATTAGAAAAGGAGGAGAACCTCGTCCTAACGCGAGCAAAGTCGAAGGTCTCGTTCATCTAGAACGAGATGGAGGAAGAGGTCCTGACAATGGCCCTTATGTACCCCCACAGCCCGTTAGAAATAGAAGGAGAATCTCATTCTAACGTGAGCAAAGTCGAAGGCCTCGCTCATTTAGGATGGAATGGAGAGAGCCGACAACGGTCCTTATGTGCCCCCGCAGTCCGTTAGAAATAGGGGGAGAACCTCGTCCTAACGTGAGCAAAGTTGAACCTCGTCCTAACACGAACAGGTCAAAGACCTTTAACCTCGACCGTAAGAGATAAGATCTCCTCCGAGGCAACCTCGACTATAGGAGATAAGATCTTCCCTGAGGGTCCAGGCCAACCTCGGCTGTAGGAGATAAAATCTCTTCCGAGGCAACCTCAACCGTAGGAGATAAGATCTTCCTCGAGCACCCGCATCAACCTCGACTGCAGAAGATAAGATCTGCCCCGAGGCAACCTCGGCCGTAGGAGATAAGATCTCCCCTGAGGGTTTGGGCCAACCTTGGCTATAGAAGATAAGATCTCCCCCAAGTGCTCGTGTCAATTTCGACCGCAGGAGATAAGATCTCCCCTGACGCAACCTCGACCGCAGGAGATAAAATCTCTCCTGAGGGTCCGAGCCAACCTCGGCTGTAGGAGATAAGATCTCCTCCGAGGCAACCTCGGCTGCAGGAGATAAGATCTTCCCTCGGCTAGAGATAAGATCTTTCCCAAGCGACCACGACAAACCTCGGCCAGAGATAAGATCTCTTTCGAGAGACCGAGCCAACCTCGACTAGAGATAAGATCTCTTCCGAGCGACCGCGATAACCTCGATTTAGAGATAAGATCTCTTTCGAGTGATCGAGACAACTCATGGCTAGAGGTAAGATCTCTCCAAAGCATCCGAGCCAACCTCGACCAGAGATAAGATCTCTCCAGAGCGTCCGAGCCAACCTCGACCAGAGATAAGATATCTTTTCGAGCGACCGCGATAACCTCGGCTAGAGATAAGATCTCTCTCGAGCGACCGCGATAAACCTCTGGCCAGAGATAAGATCTTTCTTGAGTGATCGAGCCAACCTCAGCTAGAGATAAGATCTCTTTCGAACAACCGCGACAACCTTAGCCAGAGATAAGATCTCTCCCGAGCGACCGAGCCAACCTCAGCTAGAGATAAGATCTCTCCCGAGCATCCGAACCAATCTTGACTAGAGATAAGATCTTTCTCGAGCAACCGCGACAACCTCGGTTAGAGATAAGATCTCTTCTGAGCGACCGAGCCAACCTCGGTCAGAGATAAAGATCTCTTTCGAGCGATCGTGACAATCTTGGCTAGAGATAAGATCTCTCCCGAGCGACCGTGCCAACCTCGACCAGAGATAAGATCTCTTCTGAGCGACCGAGCCAACCTCGATCAGAGATAAGATCTCTTTTCGAACGACCACGACAATCTCGAGAGATAAGATCTCTCCCAAATGACCGAGCCAACCTTGACTAGAGATAAGATTTCTTTCGAGCGACTGCAAACCACCTCGACCAGAGATAAGATCTCTCCCGAGCGATCGAGCCAACCTCGACTAGAGATAAGATCTCTTCCGAGCGACCGAGCCAACCTCGGTTAGAGATAAGATCTCTCTCATGCAATAAGATCTCTTTTCGAACGACCGCGATAATCTCAGCTAGAGATAAGATCTCTCCCGAGCGATCGAGACAACCTCGGCCAGAGATAAAATCTCTTCGAACGAACGCCGTGACAACCTTGGATAGAGATAAGATCTCTTCCGAATGATCGAGATAACCTCGACCAGAGATAAGATCTCTTTCGAGCGACCGCGACAACTTTGGCTAGAGATAAGATCTCTCCCAAGCGATCGAGCCAACCTCAGCTAGAGATAAGATCTCTCTCGAGAGCCCAAGCCAACCTCGGCTAGAGATAAGATTCTCTTCCGAGCGACCGTGACAACCTCGGCTAGAGATAAGATCTCTCTCGAGCGACCGAGCCAACCTCGACGAGAGATAAGATCTCTTTCGAGCGATCGAGCCAATCTCGACTGCAGAAAATAAGATCTCCTCCAAACATCCGTATCAACCTGGACTGCAGGAGATAAGATTTCCTTCGAGGAGCTCAACCTCCGACCTCGACTGTAGGAGACGAGATCTACTTCAACCTCAGCTGGAGATGAGATCTTCCTTGGGCTTCAACTTCAACATCAACTTTGGCTAGAGGTGAGATTTTCCTCGAGCTTTGATCTAAACCAGCACAGAGCCTAGAAGAGGACTTCGGCAGTCATTTTTTCTGCACTCCCTTCTTTCGAGTTTTGAACTCGGGAGTGGGGGGAACTATTGTTGGGGATAAATCCCGCTCCTATCGAAGTCCAGTTCGATGCTCAGCCTAATGCAATCGGTAGCCACGAAAGAGCTTCAACGGATGGGTCTTAGCCATACTCCTTCAGTCGGTCGAACTTCTCAGCGGTCGAGCTTCAGTCGGACTTTCGTGAGAGCCAAACTTCCTCCGCGCTCTTCTAGCCAGATGCCTATGGGAGTCGAACTTTCTCCAAGCTTCCCCTTCGATCGGACTTCTTCAGGAGCCGGACTCCTCCTAGACATCTCCCTCGGCCGATCGGACTCTCCAGTGGTCGAACTCCTTCCGAACTTTTCAGCGATCGAGCCTTAGCTGCGCTCCTCCAGTCAGACGCCTACGAGAGCCGAACTCTCTCTACACTCCTCCGGCCGAACTCCTTCCGAGCTTCCCCTCGGTCGAACTCCTTCAGGAGTCCGAACTCTTCTAGAATTGATACATACCAAAGTCCATCAATCAATGTCTGCTTTCTCAGAGCCATGGCTATTAAATCTGGACGAACTGTCGCTATCAGTCTGCCATAGACGACGCGATCGGATGACATGGCCACCACTACTGGCAACACCACTCTCTCCGTAGTCAGTCTCATGCAGCTCACGATCCGTCAGTATGGCTGTTACTATCCGCCTGACGATACATTTCTTTTCGTATCGATCTCCATGCGGCCCTGAGCGGCCTGCGGCCGGACGATATGGCCGTCACCATCAATCAAACTCCGCCTATAAAAAAGATCCTCCATATATGCTAACTCGAGGCTCTAAGCTCTCCTCTCCTTTTCTAAGCTCTGCGGAACTCATTTTCGAGCACTCCATTTCTGTTGGCTAGAGTTGATTTGATCATCGGAGGATTCTACCGGAGCCACCCTCCACCGACTCCGGATGAAATTTTATTTTGCAGGTCTCCGATGGTGACCTCATCCACCTCCACTCCAGCTGGATCCGACAATGATCAGATTCTGTACCAACACCACCCTTGAAACCAACCATGTGATGTTGCTCGAGCTTGTCTAAATCATAGACAGAACAGGCACATGTTTACCCAAAGTCTGCAATTTGTCAAATATGGAAGCCTAAAATGGCAGCCCTCTGCAACCCCTCTATAATGACACCCAATGGGTCATGTAAATCATATTTAATCAGAATACTTACAAAATAATTTTCATGTGCTCGATGCTTCCTCATCACTACAGTTTCATGTGTAGGTGTGCAGTGCTTCTTATCTCCACTTTTGTAGATGTCTCTCTCATCTGCCAATTTCTTCCACACATTCAAATAACGTTCCTCACTTCTGAGATATATTGTTATGTTTTTTTGTGTTTTTTTTCCTCATTTTAGTGTATAATAAGGCCTAATACTGATACGGGAACTCAACCAATTTATGTCTATCCTTTTTCTAAGGAACGATCAGCCTTCCAAAATGGATGCAATTCAACAAACTATCTACGAGTTCACATATCCTACTACCACTCTTGTGCATTGATTGTAGAAAAAGGATATGATGCTCTAACACTAATATGATTACACTCATTTTATTTCTTTTATCCATTCAAAAGAAATAAAAATAGCTCCATGGTAGCATCCCTCGCAACAAAAGAGGGGCTATGTTGCATTTTATATGAATCTCATGGTGCTTTGATGCAAGTAATAGATGGTGCAGATTATCTCAAATGGTTAATTTGTGGTGCATGGATTGGCCTCTATGCATAAGTTGATGCCGTTCAAAAAATATGCTCTATTACAACTTCCTGCAACTTAGAATTTTGAATGCAGTTTATCACAATTTGAACACTACATGACTCTCTGTACAAAAAAAGAAAAAAGAAAAGAAAAGGGGCTACCCAACAGCTCTTGTAGCAGCTCATACTCTTAACAAGAAAGGTTAACCGGAATAACATAAAAACGAAGTATCATGCTGTCTCCCCTTCTGCATCACCATACTTCATTCCATGACCCGGATTGTAGGGATCCGTTGGATTATCATGCGGTACTTTTAGGAACCAGACCACGAGGAGAACAAGTCCCTTCAGACTTCTCAATCCGAAAGAGAGGTGTTAGGAAACGTCAATTGTAAAGCCCCACATTGTAACGGATTACACTAAAGAGATGAATGATAGTTTTTTCAATATTTCAGTTGCTATCATCGTTGCACTCCTTGTTCTTGCTTCTGGCCTGTTTTGTGTCTAAACCTATCGGGCCATTTTATAACAGACTTTTTTTTTTTTTTTTTTAGTATTTTTTTTTATAACAGACTTTGATAGTTCCTGTATCCAATAAATAGTCTACACTATTTATCAAACCAAAATAAATAAAAAAAAAAAAGGAGTGCCATGTTTTGTGTCTAAACCTATCGGGCCTTTTTATAACAGACATTTTTTTTTTTTTAGTACTTTTTTTATAACAGACTTTGATAGTTCCTGTATCCAATAAATAGTCTACACTATTTATCAAACCAAAATAAATAAAAAAATAAAAAAAATAAAAAAAAGGAGATGAATGATAACAAGTGGGACAAACTCGGGCCACACCCTAATTGCCATGTTTTAAAACAGAGATTTTCTGGCCGGTGGCCCATCGGGTGATGCCATTTTGGAGGAAGAGAACGGCAATATCTAATATTTGATTGAAGTTTTAAAAAAAATAAAAAATAAAAAGCTTTTTTTATAGAAAAATATTTCTCATGTTTAATGAGAAGTGTAAAAGTGGATTTTGGAATTTTCTATATAATGAAAATATTTTTTTTCAAAAATATTCTTTTAATATTATCCCCATAAATATTAATATAACAAGTTTTGAGCCCGCAAATTGTATGCGGGTTCTAGGTTATGTCATTGCTTATTTTTTAAAAATAATTATTTTTTAAAATTAATAAATAAATATGATAAAATTGTGTTTATTCAAATTTTTGATATTAATCCATTTTTTTGATTACATTATTTAATTACAAGAGTGAACTTTAATTACATTATTTAATTTACATATTTGAGTTTCAATTTAATTTTTTAATATCATAATGATATTTTTATTTAATTAAATAATATTTTATAGATTTTTTTATTCACATGGCATTCATAAGTGATAAATTTATGTATACGTGAATAGTTTAAATTGCTATTCCACTTTCTTTCAGTTTTTGCTTTTATAGTATAAAATAGATAGATATTATATTAATACTATGCTAATATTTATATTAATATATTATAATATTTATATTAATATAAATATTATAATATTATAATATATTGATATTATTTTAATATTTATATTAGTATGATTTTTTTATTAATATTAATATAGTATTAATAGTTATATTAATATTATATCAATATATATATATTAATGTTATATTAACATAATAAATTATTATGATCTAATATTATATTATATTAATATTATATTTTTATTAATATAAATATTATATTAATATTTATATTGAGTTTTGGAATAAAAGTTTATAGTTTTATATTTATTAAGGATATAATAAATATTTTATATAATTTTTTTTTTTAGAAAAGTATGTGTTCAATCAAACAAAAATTATTTTATAATAAACTATTTTACCATGAATCATATTTCTAGTTATCTGAGAAGTTACTTCCTAAGGAAGAATAGTTCTTCTCTCCAGCTCTCCTATGAGCCACTTGAGCTTCAAAGTTTTAGCTAACCAAAATGAGATTATACCATAAACAAAAGCAAGGCATTAATTGGACTGTAATGAATCACAAAACACAGGCAACCGTTTGGACCATTCCTTTTTGAATTGCAATAGACTTGTAAAATTAATCTGGGCCATCCTAGATCCAAACGTATCTATTTTATCCTCTTTAAGAAAATTATCTAATAGTCCCTAAATTGACTCAAAATTATTTTTTAATGCTCATATTTTTTAGATGAAATAAAATTTTTCTAGACTGTTAAGAGATTATTTTTCAGTCCCTACCATCCATTTAAGCCATCCATCACCTATAAAATGATAGAACTACCCTTGGATGGATAGTGGACATGACGGCCGTGGGGGACGTACAGCGGCATCGGAGGAGGCAATTGAGGGTGTGCGGAGGGGAGGGGAGCACAGTCGAGGGGGCTGAAGGCACGATAGGTGAGGGTGGGGGGTTGCTGTGCCAACAAGGTGGGGGGGGGACACGGTCAGGAGGGTGCGGAGGGGAGGGGAGCATGGCCACAGGGCCGAGGGTCGGTGCCGGAGGCACGATGGACGAGGGCCGAGGTGCCGCAGGGGGAGGTGAGGTCGGAGGTGCACGAAGGGGAGGGGAGCGAGGCTGGGGGGCCGGGGGCCAGTGGCGGAGGCACTACGGACGAAGGGCATAGATATATATTTTTATTATTATTTAATACTTATTATAATTTTATTATTTTTATTTTTATTTTTTATAATTTTATCAAAATTAATAATGCTGTTGAAAAATGTATCCTGAAGTCAATCATGTAGGTTGTACATAGTTGAGCTGAATGTAATTTATACTTGAATTATAAATTAATAAAATTATTATTCTAGTTTTTCATTATGTTTGTGCATCTTTCTGTAATGAATTCTTATGCAATGAAGTCCTTAGAATTATTTAGACTCGATAAGGAAGGATTTGTCGTTTAGTCCTTAAACTTGTTCGTGACCAAATGATACGTTGTTACCTAGGATGACAACATATTGAGTGTAGGTCATTGTGTGCCATATATGTTGATTGTTCTCTTAACTAAGGAGTATGGAGTACTTGTATGGTATGCAGATGAAGTGTAAGGATACATTTTACTGAACATGACCTAATTATGGAGCTCTCTGTTGTTAAGAGTTGCTCGCAAAGGATATGGGTATAAGTATTCCTTAGATCTGAGATCACCACGATGGCTTATAAGCAACTCACTATACTTAGATACCGGACTGAATTTTTAATTCAATGATGGAAGGCTATTAGGCGCAATCAAGTACTTATGAAGTTGGTGTGCGAGTCAAGATGGGATTGACCCTCCAAGTGTTGTAGCAAGTGCATCATTATATTTTAATTTAGCAAAATCTTGATTGAGATGGTTCATTCGATGAATACTAAATTTTGAAATATACTATAGATGATTTTTCAGGATTGATAGTTAAACCCTAAGTCATCTTTTGAGCATTGAGGTCAAGAAGATGAATTATATGGTAACCATATGCCATAGGTTTATCGATATTGCGTTGCGACTATTTGACCAATCCGAACGTTGGATACCATTGCTAGATGGTCACATCGATTGAAATAGAAAGTTAGTTTATGTGCTACCGACTTAGGATTCAAACCTATGGGATCATACATAATAGAAGTTCCTACCTGATCTGATGGTTGATCAAGAGTCTTAATGGTCGGGACTCTGTGATCAAGAGTCCCACTAGACTGAAATTCTATGGCCAAGAGTTTCATTGGATTAGGACTCTACCTTTATGGGTTCTACTGGACTAGAACTCTAAGTCCTTGTCTGAAACTCTCTGATCAAGAGTTTTACTGGTCTGAAACTTTATGATTGCAAGTTTCATTCATTTGGGATACTAGATTTAAGAGTCCCACTGATTTGAAACTCTTCAAGAGTTTCATATAGATGAGATTCTATTGCCCAAACACCCATCCAATTGGGACTCTATTTTTATTGAAGGATTAATTAGCAAATTGATTGCTGATTAGCTCAATTTGATTGAGTGATGAGGATTCGATCAAATCTAATTGAATTTGATTTGATTGGGTTTGATCCGATTAGATCATGAGATGACCTAATTGCTATGAAAGATTCGATCCTGATTTGATAGGATCTGAACCTAATTAATTTTTAATTTGATTAAAATTTTATTGGGTTGGGTTAAGCTTAATTTGAATAGGTTTGATCTAGTCTAGTTGGGTCTAGATTAATTAGTTTAGTGAAAACTAATTTGGACCAAGTCAAATGAAGTTTGAATTTTGAATTAAATCTCCATGCGCCACCCTCCTTTGACTTTTCCACACCCCATCTACATTTACGTTAGAGTTTCTCACGTCCAGAAGAAATGTGCACCTCCTCTCTTCTCTTCCTTTGACCTAGTTCAAGTGTTGGACTGGTTCAAATGTAATTGAATTTTGAATTCAATTGATGATTATTTGGTTGAAACAACCTAACCTTCTTATCCTTAT
This sequence comes from Cocos nucifera, assembly GCA_006176705.1. Lineage (NCBI taxonomy): Eukaryota > Viridiplantae > Streptophyta > Magnoliopsida > Arecales > Arecaceae > Cocos > Cocos nucifera. The sequence continues at coordinate 1,904,597 of QRFJ01000072.1, forward strand.
CCACGTCTCCACACACTCCTCACTTTATCGCATGATTTTTTAGAGGAAATAAAGTGTGGATGGGCAGGAGGGTCCTTCTATGCATCAAACATTTAGGGTGGGCATTGGAGAGTGGATAGGTTGATTGCTTGAATTTTGAATTTAAGTGAGTGGTTAAAACTACTCTAACCTCCCTCATCTTGTCCATCCCATGTGTATTCTCCATCTAAAAGTCACTAATAAATAAGGAAATCTTTTGGGCGTGCATGGATTTGCATGAGGCATCTGAGAGGTGGCGCAAGAGGTTTTTTAGAGAGAGAAAAATAGAGAGGGGCGTAAGTCTGGTTGTGGAAAACTCCATTGGGAGAGAGGCATGTCCTTCCTGCGCCAACTTTTCTCATACACCTCTTTTGAATTTTTTTTACTTTTGTCATCCATCTTAAGAGTATTTGAGAGTGGGTGTATGGTAAAGAGAGTCTCTCTTCCCGTGAAAATTTGTTTCACTGAAAAACTCTAAAGAGAGAGGGCGTGAGAAGATTTCAGGACGTCAGGATTTTTTGGATGAGTGAAATCCTAGAGTTGGGACTCAGGGTTCGGATGGAGAGATTGAGCGCTGTGAGTGTCTGATCACCATCATTTTTTTACCACCATCTCATCATCATTAATACTGCATGTACTGATTTTTTGGAGCATCCAAAAGATCAGAAAGAAGATGATCGATTGAATCAATCGAGATCAACCATCCAAAGCCTCAGCGAGGAGCTAGTACTCCGGTGGACCTAGTCGGGATCAGGAGCTCCATATGGACTCACCATAGAGGCCGAATAATTATGCAGCTGCAACGTGACATGAGGGCTTCTTCCTACAGATTCGGATCATGGAGATCATCTATCCATGAAAAGGTATCATGTATAATACGTTGATCGATCAGCAAATCTGATTTGCTGATCAAATGCATTTCATTTTTTTAATTATATATTAGCATGTCTAAATCCTAATGTAGGATTATTGATTAGATTAATGCATGCTTTAATTAATATTAGATTAATTTTTTTGCTTTCATTGAAATAAAATTTGAAAAAGTTTCGAAAAGCATGTTCTAAACTCCGGACTTGATTTCCTTCAATAGTATTAGAGCAAGGATTGCTTGACATGTTCTAATATGTTAATTAAAAAATTAAATGCTTACATATATGATATGTTCTAGATCTAGATAGCTTAGTAATCGAGGATGAATGAACCACCAAGCCATCCGATTATAAGAGATAAGTATGGTTTAAAGGCCATCTCCTCTCATTCAGTGGGGATCCCTTATGGCGGTGGAGGTACCACCATGAACTCATTCATTAAGATGAACAGTGAAAGAATTTTATTTATTAAAATTATTTCAATATAAAAGTTATATATGAATGTGTTTAGATTCGATCTAAAAAGTGATTCATAGTTTAATTTTTATTATATGCTTTATTTTCTATTATAAAACTAGCAATAGGTTATTGTTTATGAAATGAGTTAACTCATTTCTAAAATGAGTCAACTCATTTAGTGAATAGAAAATAATTTTTTTTAAAATTTAAAAATTATTTTTGAAATGTCAAATCCTATTCCATCAGTTCAAAACTTAATTAAAAATTAAGTGTTGTCCTATAGAATCTAGAATTATGAATTAAAAATTCTAAGATATTTGCATAAGCTATGGATTAATGGGTTAGTTGAATTAGGTCTATTAATTGGATTAGACTTAAGGTTAGTTAAAGAATGGATTAATTTAGAGTAACTGATCAAATCTAACCAAATGTTGAATTAGATTAGGTTGAGAACTTCTAGATTCAACTTCAGTAGTTGTAGTTGGACAAGTTCATGCCTTTAACTAAACCAAGATGGACTTGATTCATGGCTAAGCAGTCTAGCCAAAAATTACTAGGTTGATCAGATTGAACCTAATTAATCGGTTGGTGTCTAAGATAAGTTTGGTAAACAAAATCAATGATTTTTAATTGAGAGCTACTCATACTGATTTCATCTTTGATGAGTTAATGGCATATTTCTTCCACTGATCTCACTTACCTGATCGATATGGTCGATTAGGATTTGATTAAATTACTTGATGATTTGAGCTGACCCATGTCACTAGGAATTGGTTTGATTGATTTCAATCAGTAAGACTGAATTAGATGCCCATGGATCCAAATTTGATCCTTATCCTCTTTAATTGACTTAGTGAAGTTAGTGGAAGGATTTGACTTGGTGAAGTCAGTGGGAGAAAATTAGTCCATATCCTTTCTATCCTTAAATCACATGTAACCTAAATTCTCTAAATTATTAGATTCTTAAAATGACTAAGTTATGGGGATAACCAAGTCATAGCCTCCCATCAAGGTGAATAGTAATGAATCCAATTTTTTGGGTAGATATTTAAGGTGCCTTACACCTGATGTTCATTTATATATTGCAATTACTATTGATCCTATGATAATTAGGTCACACTCTCTTAATGATAATTAGGTTGGTCAAAGCTGTTTTTAAGCCTGATTATTATTGATTTGATGCATCGAAGTCAATCATGTTAATGGTCGAATCTAACCAGACCTTTTCAATGGACCATAGCCTACCAAATTGACTTCTGGGATAAAATCTAATTACTAAAAATTATTTAGAAAAATAATTGATTGTGAACCTACCTGTAGATGCATATGGATTAGCCAAAGTTTTTCTCGGGCCAGTTTGTAGTTTATGTGGATTTTAGTATCCACTAAGAAGTTAGTTTAATTTTTCGAATTGGAGATAGAGGCTACCAATTCATTAAAATAGTGAAAAAATCTTTAGACTAAAGTCCAAGTCTTTAGGGTTAAATAATTTGAGTACTAATATGATCTTATATTTTTTTAAGATAAATAAAATAACTAGTATAAGTCCACTCAGTTCATTATTGGATAGTGACAAGTATTTAGGACCTAAATACAAGAGTTCTAGTATCGACCCTAATCTAGCAGACCTAAAGAGGAATGATCCTCTTAACCCGAATAGGATGAATAGAAGAAATCAGTAAGTGGTTACTGAGCAAGAATGTTATATGATAACATCTTGTAATTTTTTTATTTGTGATACATCTACTTGGGTATTAGATATCGGATGTCCAATTCACATATGCAACTCGTTGCATGGACTTTAAATTGGTAGAAAGTTTGAGAATAATGATATATTCTTCAATGTTGGAGATGAAAGTAAAGTTTCGGTCCTAGCATTGAAAACTCTTAAGCTTATTTTTAAAAATAATAATATCATTTTAAGTATCTGTCACTACCGTCTATCTTTTATGATAAACATAATATCTATTGAACTTTTGATCCAAGATGGTTATTGCTTATCAATAAAAAATAATTATTATAATATCATTATAAATGATGTAATAGTAATGCAAGGATAATTAAGAAATGATATTTATATTTTGTCACAATCTATTTATGTAATGTACACATCAAATAAATATCCAAAGCTAAATCATATCTTCGATGCCTATCTTTGGCACTATCGGCTAGGTCATATAAATAAGAATAGGATCAACAGATTAGTCAAGAAATATATCCTTGACATTGATGATTATAAATCATTGAATACTCGTAAGTCCTGTCTTCTTGAAAAGATGACCAAATCATATTTTACTGGAAAGGATGAATGAGTCACTGAGCTTCTAGGTCTAGTACATACTGATGCATGTGGACCTATGAACATATGTGTCAGAGGTAGGTATTACTACTTCATTATATTTACTGATGACCTATCTAGGTATGGATATGTTTATCTTATAAAAAGTAAATCCGATTCATTTAAAATATTTAAATGATATCAAAATGAGATAAAAAAGTAATTTAGAAAGAGTATTAAAACTCTCCAATCAGATCGAGGAGGTAAAAATATTTTTAATAAATTTTTGACATATCTAAGAGAGAATGAAATTCTCTCATAATGGATCCCTCCTAAAATACTACAGTATAATGGTGTGTCTGAGAGAAGGAATCGAATCTTGTTAGACATGATTCGATCCATGATGGGGTTTACGAGTCTGCCACTGCTTATTTTATTTTGAATAATATTCCGAGCAAATCTGTTGCAAAGACTCCATATGAGATATAGACTGGACGTAGGTCGATACTCTCTTACTTTAGGGTTGGGGGGTATCCGACTTATGTCAAATATTTGCAGCTAGAAAAGCTTGGACCTAGGTTCGATAAATGCTTGTTTATAGAATACCCCAAGAAAACTAGGGATTATTACTTCTATCTTACTGAAGAACAAAAAGTGTTCGTCAGTAATAGGACGGTCTTTTTGAAAAAGAAATTTCTTAAGGAAGAAACTGCTACCTCTAATATTGAGCTTGCTGAAGTTCAATAGGTAAAAGAGCTGATACATTCTAATGAACCTGCATAACTGGATTTGATAAGATCAAACTTAGAGTCTATTGAAGAGGCACCAAGAAGATCCGATAGAGTACCGCATCAATCAGATAAATACTATGATTTCTTGATTTGAGATGATGATCTTATCAAACTCGATGAGAATGATGAGGATTCGATCACCTACATGGATGCCATGCAAAGATTAACTTCGATAAATGGCTAGAAGCCATGAAGTCTGAAATAGAGTCCATGAAGGTCAATAGTGCATGGACACTAGTTGATCTACCTGAAGGGATAAAATCCATTGGGTATAAGTGAATTTAAAAAAAAAAAAGAGCTCAGATGGAAAGGTAAAGACTTATAAAGCCCGTCTGGTTGCTAAGAAATATTATCAGCATTATGGTATTGATTATGATGAGATATTTTTTCTGATGGCAATGCTTAAGTCCATTCGAATTATGCTTGCGATAACGACATACCTAGACTATGAAATCTGGCAAATGAATGTGAAGACAGCTTTTCTAAATAAAGAACTGGATGAAGAGGTGTATATAATACAGCCTAAGGGGTTCACATCTACAGACAAGTTCAAGGTATGCAGCTTCAGAGATCCATCTATGGATTGAAGCAGGCATCACGAAGTTGGAACATGCATTTTGATAAGATGATCAAAATGTATGACTTCATTAAGAATGGAGAAAAACCCTATGTATAAATAGGATAATAATTATGTAGTAGTAATTCTTGTATTGTATGTAGATGATATTCTCTTAATCAAAAATGACATCCCTACACTATAGAAAATAAAGGTTTGGCTGTTGTCATAATTCTCCATGAAGAACTTGGAAGAAGCTTTATATATCCTAGAGATGAAGATCTATAGAGATAGATCTAAAAAATTGCTTGGATTGTTCCAGTCCACGTATATCGATACCATGCTAAAACGATTTAGCATGGCAAATTTCAAAAAAAGCTATCTTTCGATAGGCCATGAAATTACTCTCTCAAAAAGAGATTATCCGATAACTCCTCAAGATAGAGAGCGTATAAGTAGAATATCATATGCTTCTACAGTGGGTTCTATTATATATGTCATGACATGCACAAGATCAAATGTAGCATACTCACTAGGAGTAGTGAATAGATACCAATCTGATCCAGATGAGAATCACTGAAAGGTTGTAAAGGCAATTCTGAAGTATTTGAGAAATACTAAGGATCAGTGATTCATTTATAAAGATACTGATTTGAAACTTGTAGGATATATTGATTTTGATTTTCAGTTAGATCACGATGATAGTAAGAGTGTGCCAGGTTATGTATTTATCCTGAACGGAGGAGCGGTCTGCTGGAAGAGTTTCAAGCAGTATATTATGGCCAATTCTGTGTGCGAGGCAAAATATGTTGCGGCATCTAATACTGCGAAGGAAGCTATGTGGCTGCGGAAGTTTATCGGCAAGCTAAAAGTAGCATCCTTCTTAGATGGTCTGGTTTTGCTTTACTATGACAGCACTGGAGCCATAGCTCAAGCGAAAGAGCCAAAGGCATATTAATGCACCAAACATATTCTGCGTCGCTACCATCTTATACAAGAGATCGTGGAGCAAGGTGACGTCGACTTTCAGAAGATCGATAGAAAGGAGAATGTGGCCGACCCATTTACTAAAGTTTTCGGAATTAAAGAGTTCAACAATCACAAATGAAAAATGGATATTCGATACTGTTCTGAGTGGCTTTAGTCTAAGTGGGAGTTGTTGAAAAATATATCCTAAAGTCCATCATCTAGATTATGGATAGTTGAGCTGAATATAATTTATACTTAAATTATAAATAAATAAAATTATTATTATGGCTTTTCATCATGTTTGTGTATCTTTCTATAATGAACTCTTCTGTGATGAAGTCCTTAGGACTATTTAGACTCGATAAAGGAGGATTTATCATTTAGTTCTTAAACTTGTTCACTATCAAATGACATATTGTTACTTAGGACGACAACGTATTGAGTGTAGATCGTTGTGTGCTATATATGTTGGTTGTTCTCTTAACCAAGTAGTATGAAATATTTGTATGGCATGCAGGTGAAGTGTAAGGATATATTTCATTGAATGTGACCCAACTATGGAGCTCTTTATTGTCAAAAGTTGTTCACGAAGGATATGGATATAAGTGTTCCTTAGATTTGAGATCACTATAATGGCTTGCAAGCAACTCACTGTACTTAAATACCGAACTACCTGAATTTCTAATTCAGTGATGGAAGGCTACTGGGTGTAGTCAAGTAGATGGGACTCTATTGCCTAGACATCCATCCAATTGAAATTTTATTTTTATTAAAAAATTAATTAGTAATTTAATTGCTGATTAGCTTAATTTGATTGAGCGATGAGGATTCGATCAAATCTAATTGAATTTGATTCGATTGATTTTGACTCGATTAGGTCATGAGATGACCTAATCGCTATGAAAGTTTCGATCCTGATTTGATCAGGATCTAGACCTAATTAATCTATAATTTGATTAAAATTTTATTAGATTGGATTAAGCTTAATTTGATTAGGTTTGATCTAGTCTAATTGAGCCTAGATTAATTGGTTTAGTGGAAATCAATTTGGACCAAGTCAAATGAAGTCTGAATTTTGAATCAAATCTCCATGTGCCATCCTCCTTTGACTTTCCATGCCCCATCTACATTTACCTGAGAGTTTCTCACGTCTAGAAGAGATGTGCACCTCCCTCTTTTCTCCCTTTGACCTGGTCCAAGTGTTGGATCGGCTCAAACGTAATTGAATTTCGAATTCAATTGATGGTTGTTTGGTTGAAACAACCTAACCTTCTTATCCTTATCCACTTCTCCACGCACTCCTCACTTTGTCGTATGATTTTTTTGGATGAAATAAAATATGGACGTGCAGAAGGAGAGTCCTTCTCTCCTTCTACACGTCAAACATTTGGGGTGGGCGTTGGAGAGTGGATAGGTTGATTACTTGAATTTTGAATTCAAGCGAGTGGTTGAAACCACTCTAACCTCCCTCATGTTGTCCATCCCACATGCATTCTCCATCTAAAAGTCGCTAATAAATAAGGAGATTTTTTGGATGTGCATGGATTTGCATGAGGCATCTGAGAGGGGGCGGAAGAGGTTTCTTAGAGGGAGAAAAATAGAAAGGGATTCTAGGCGTGGAAAACTCCACTGGGAGAGAGGCGTGTCCTTCTTGTGCCAATTTTTCTCATATGCCTCTTCTGATTTTTTTTTTGTCGCCCATCTTATGAGTATGTAAGAGTGGGTGTATGGTAGGAAAAGTTCCTCTTCGCATGAAAATTTATTTCATGAAAAAACTCCAAAGAGAGAGGGCGTGAGAAGATTTTCGAGCATCAAGGTTTTTTAGGTGAGTGAAACACTAAAGTTGGGACTCAGGATTCGGATGGAGAGATTGAGTGCTGTGAGTGCCCGATCACCATCGTATTTTCCTCGTCATCCTCCTTACTATATGTTCTGATTTTCTAGAGCATCTGAGAGATCAGAAGAAGATGATCGATTGGATCGATCGAGATCAGCCGTCGAAGGCCCCAGTAAGAAGCTAGCACTCCAGTAGAGCTGATCGGGATTAGAAGCTTCGTATGGACTTACCATAGAGGTTGGATAATTGTACGACTGCAGCGTGACATGAGGGCATCTTCCTACAGATTTGGATCGTGGAGATCATCTATCCATGCAAAGATATCGTATACAATACACTGATCGATCAGCAAATCTGATTTACTGATCGAATGTATTTTATTTTTTTAATTACATATCAGCATGTCTAGATCCTAGTGTAGGATTATTAATTAGATCAATGCATGCCTTAATTAATATTAAATTAATTTTTTTGCTTTCGCTAAAATAAAATTTAAAAAAGTTTTGAAAAGCTTGCCCTAAACCCTACACTAGATTTCCTTCAGATGCGATGGCTATTATTATTGTTATTATTATTATTATTAAAAAAATCTATTTCTTTATTATTTAATACTTATTATATTTTTATTATTTTTATTTTTTTATCAAAATGGATTCAATGACTAATATTATTATTAAAAAATTATATTATTTTTTAATATTTTATTATTTTTATTATATTTATATTTATATTTATTTTTTATTTTATTTTTTTGGCTAAACTGCCATTTCAGGATCTTAACTTTCAGCTAATATTTACTTTTGGACAAAATCTCTTCGAGTTTCAATGAAGGATAAATTTTTCTAAAAAAATTTCACATAAGGCCGAGAGCTAACATTGTTATAATTTGTTTATGGAACGGATCATGTGGCTTGCACGTGACTCTCCTTATGTCTAGTATTGCAAAAAAAATTAAAAAAAAAGTCACCCTGAAACCAGAACTAGGGTTTTGGGGGCGTTGAGCTAAAATACGGTGAGCATCGCACACAGGTTTTGGGGACGCTGAAGGCAGAGTTCTAGTTTTCCATCAAGCATAGGTGCTGGGCTCACCAAATAAAGAGGTAGTACTAAAATGAAAAAGAGTTATGCATCTGAAGAATCAACTAACGCTATCGATGGATAGAGGATTTGCATGTGTGGCATGATCACAGGATGCTGAACAAGCTTCAAGCCATGGAGTATAGGGTAGAGATTTTATGGATGCCCAAAATATCCGATAAGCATTTTTTCATGAAAATATTTTTTGTTTTAAATGGCCACTGATTTGGATTGAATTCAGTCATCTACAACGTCAAATATTTTGAATGGATCGACCTTCCTCTTCCAGCATGAACTAGAGACGTTATAATGAGGCAAAAATTGGAGATTCTGAATATGAAAAATAAAATTGAGAGATTGCAGCAAGTTGGTGAAAAGAGGTGCCAAGGGAAAGAAGATTGCAGCAAAGATTATGCCTCTTTCAGTCATGCAATTGGTCAATTGAATGAAAATGAGTGCAATTGGAATGTTGAACTAAAAGAGTAGTTCTTGACCTGTAGATTTAACTTGCAATAGAGTGCATGAGAGAAAAAGACTTGTGGTCTACTATGCATATTTCTTTTGTAGTTGTTTATGGTATATTGATATGAAATTTTATGTATAGGAGTTAGATATTTAGCCGGATTGGCTTTTCTACTCAAATGTCCATTTCCAATCAATGAAATTATAAGATTTGGTCATAATGGTTGTTGTCTATTTATTGCAATTTTATTCTCACACATTTCTCTTCAATGAAGTAGAGTTATTAAGATGAAGGCTTAAAAGCTATTTTCATTAAACTGTCAAATGCTTACAAAAGTATCAAAGTTAGCATTTCTATTAAACTATGAAATGCTTACAAAAATATCAAAGTTGGCATTTACATTAAATTGTAAATTGCTTACAAAAGTATCAAATTGTCAAACTGCACCAGTTATTACAAAAGTATCAAACTGTCAAACTATAAATTGCATACAAAAGTTTAGTAACTATTACAAAATGAGACCAAAAAGATAATGTATAAATTCAATCCCTTCCTAACTCCTATCTTGATGCCGTCTCGTATCCTTGACTGTCAAATAAAGTAGCATGCTGAGTGACATTACTTATTATTAGAGTTGAATTATGCATGGCTGGTTTACTGATTAGAAAAGGTGTATCAAAGTTAGAACCTGCATTAATAAAAGAATGAAATAAATTAGAACGGACTATAATTCAGTGCTTATTGAACGGTAATCCATTTAAAAAAGTTAAAGAATGAAACAAAAGAATGAAAGACTTATCACATTCATATGTATTCCTAGTCCTCTTTGATACATATATCTTAGGTCCTCTAGGAACATACTCTATATCATCATCAGTTGTAGTTCTACCATGTCCTCTTCTTCCTCTCCCTCGAGCACCTTCACCCATATTGCATCTACTAGTTTCAGTCCTAACATCATTTATGCTTACACTAGATCCAATACACAGCCAAAATATATAAAAGTATCAGCATTATGTAAGGAATTTATTTAATGTAAATATGTATGGAATTCATTATACATTATCAGTGGCTAATTGATGCTCATTGGTGTCATTCTTGTGTGGGCATCTAGTTCTGTTATAGCCAGTTTTATGGCAAAGACCATAATGAATCACAACCCCTATTTTAGAAAGCTTGTATCACTTTATTGGTTCATCACGATCTTTTTTTCTACTCAACTTTGGTCTTCCAGATGGCCTCCTGTATGTTGGTGGTTTGAAAGGCCCAAGAGGATGTGTTGGCCAAAACTTTCTTGACTTGGTAGGATGAATTATCATGATGTATGCTTGTAAATATCTATCCTTGATGAAAAAATCAGATATATATCTTTCTGACTGTCCATTCATTGCATAAATTGCTGACACAGCATGACAGCAAGGAATTTCGGTTAAGTTCCACCTCCTATAATTACAAGATCTAGCTACAATATCCACTACATGCTTGTTCAAACCATGTCTACCTAAATTCATACTCACCAGCGTACTCCTATAATTTCTACTTAAATTCTTCTTTCTGTTCAATGTCTTATAAATTTCAGGACATATATCCCTTTGCCAACTATTACCAATATCTCCCTTCTCATTAATTCGAAGCATTACATTCTCACTTATATTATCTAGCATTGACAAAATCTCTTTGTGCTTAGCATGTAAAATAAAACTATTAAAAATCTCAGCCAAATTATTGTAGACTATATCACACTTACAATCAATTGAAAAGAAAGCTCTACACTAGTATCTAGGATCCCTTTTTAGGAGATCTTTTGCTGCTTCATTAGACAATTCCCTCAATTTGGCCACAACCAGCTGAAAGTCAGGCTAAGTTGATACTTTAGCTACAGCCCAAAATATCTTTTTATATGTAAGCCCCTTGAATCCATCTGACTGCTAATTTGCATGTACATGTCCTGCACAGAACCTATGCTTCGCACTTGGGACAAGTTCTACAATGCTTGAGATAATGCCCTGATTAAAATACAATAAAAGATAATGCATTTGTCTTAAATTAATTATAATGGCAGAAAATAGAAATATATTAGTACATATCTAACCTTTTGTTTGCCTGGGATCCAAACTCAATTTTTTTTTTTTTGTGGATCAATATCTCCAAGTAACCTCTGCAAGAACCAAGTCCAACTATCCCTGATTTCTCCTTCAGCTACACACCATGCTATAGGGAAAATTTGATTGTTCCCATCCCTTCCAACGGCAAAAAGAAGCACCCCTTATGCAAGAGATTTTAAAATGGCACCCATCAAGGTCTATTATTGGTCTATACCCTTTTTTGAAACATTCTCTGCATGCTTCATAGCAAATGTAGAATCTTTGAAATCTATTCTCATTCTCATCAGCCTTTATGAAGAAACTACTATTAGAATTTCTTTATTATAACTCATATGCATAATCCCTTATCCACTCATACTACTACTGAAATGACTCATAAATGGTCTGTATTGTCTTCTACTTTGCTCTAAAAGCTTGTCTTCTTGACACTTTAACGTCCCACTTCTTTCTATAATCATCAACAATACTCTTCAAAGTCTTATCTAGGTTATCAATGAGGTCATCTTCAATCTCCTTCGCAATCCACTTGGCATGAGCATATGTTATATTTTCACTTGACTCACATTCATGCACATCAATCAATGACTTCATAGAAAATGTTCTTCCCTCTTTTTTCTGCCAAGTTGCATTCATATAAAAAGGACACCCTTCCTTACATTCAATAGTCATCCTTTCGGCATGATTTTTCATGAATCTTAAACTTAAACTCATTTACAACTTTATAGCATGTAACAGCATGTTTGAAAGCTTTTGTATCAGTAAATTGCATTCCTATTTCAAACTTCATGTCTCTCCACTCTATTTTTATATTGAAATGCTTACCAATTTTCTTCTTACCATTAATTTTATTCTCATTTTCTTCATCTTCAGTTAAGTCTAAGATAGGCAGATTACCTTCACTATCCTCATAATCTGATTGGTATCTTCTTATAGATGGTCCTGCAGCATTGTTGAATCTCCATCCTTCTCCTCCAACACTCTCACCTTGCTACCTTTTTAGCTACTGTTGAACCCTACTAATCTTAGTTCTTCTTCCCATTTAATATTTACACTGTGTTTCTTGATCATTTGATTCACCTTTCTCCTAGTTACTATATTTTTCATAGTTCTTATCCTTTTGGTTACCAACCCTAGTGTCTCTTTTAGAATTAGTGAAATTTACTTGACTGCCCTCCACCCTCTGTCCCTCCACATCATGCCTTACATGCCCTGTATCTTCTTGATATATCTCTGGTTCTATCACATTAGTTGGCATATCATCAATTGCCCTCCATTATACATCTACTTCTTCCATCCCATGCTCCACATACATTTGAATAACATCACCAGCATGCACACTCACCATATAAAGCACATCTACATTATTCTTTAAAACTCTAAGGCCATGAGTTAGTGTGTCCCAAGAAACGGTATAGTATATATTCTTAATATTGTAATACCAAAGATCATTGCTAATTGTGTTATTAATGATCTTTGGATATGACACGTAATCAGGATCTATGCCTATCAACTACTCTATACCTCCATCATAAAATCTCTGATTGTTCTTGATAACAAAACTTCCTCCGGGATGAAAGTTTAACTCTATTTTATTATCAATTACCATTCCTAAAATAATAAATTAACAAATAATCTCGTCACTCAATAAGAATCAGACAAATATGTCCTAAACTCTCCTATAAATAAACATGCAAATACGCTTATGTGCCCAGCACATGAGTCTATAATTGAAATTTTTTAATTACAAAATAGATCCCTAAAGTTTCTCAATCAAATCTTAACCTAAAATTATAATCTCAAATGGATTGTTAATGACAAAAATCAAACTTTAAAATAAAATCTCCACACCATATTTAGTTTAGTAATTTCAATAATCCCAAAAAAATTTAAATTTCAATACTCATTTCAACAATAACTTATGAAGAACATCGCTTTAAGTTTGCCAACTATTAGATTCTCCTCTAAGCTTTTGTCGATCTATCAGGAATGAGAGCTGGGCATTATTTTATCATATAACCAAGTCCATCTGGGTCTTATGCGGACATGAAGATGAAGATGGAGGCCTCAGCATCCGTTGTTTCGTCTTCCAGCTTTTTTCTCTTTTTTTTCTTATTTCATCTTTTTTACTTTACGAAGTTAGATGGAGTAATACCATGTCAGATATAAGGAGAGTCACGTGCAAACCACGTGATCCATCCCATTAATAAATTGTAACAGTGTTAGCTCTCAATCTTATCTAATTTTTTTTAAAAAAAATTTATCCTTCGTTGAAATTTTAAGAGATTTTATTGTGAAATGGACATTATCTGAAGGTTAGTTCAAGTCCCTTTTTTTTCCTTCTTTTTTTTGCTTCCTTCTCCTTACCCCACACGCCACCTCCTTCCTTCTGCTCCATGCTCCCCTCCCCCCCGTCGGTGCCGTAGCCCCCCGCCCGTCGCTCCCTCGGCACCGGCCCCCAGCCCCCCGACCTCGCTCCCCTTCCCTCTGCGCACCCCCGACAGCATCCCCCCCGCCCGCCGGCACCGCAGCCCCGCCCCATCTTCCCCGCGACCCCCCGCCCCACCTCCCCCGCGACCCCCGCCTCCCACCCGTCGCACCTCCAGCATCGGCCTCCAGCCCTTGACCTCACTCCCCTCCCCTTCGCACGCCCCCGACCGCATCCCCCCCCCCCCCGCCCGCGCGGCACCGTAGCCCCCTGCCTCACCTCCCCCTACGGCCCCCCCCACCCGTCGTACCTCCGGCACCAGTCCCCGATCCCCGGCCCCTAGCCATGCTCCCCTCCCCTTCGCGTGCCCCCGACTGTGTCCCCCCCGCCTCGTCGGTGCTGTGGCCCCCCGCACCCCACCCGTTGCGCGCCTCCGACACCAGCCCTCGACCCCCCGACCGTGGTCCCCTCCACTCTGCATGCCCCCAACTGCATCCCCCCGACTCGACCCCCCGACCGTGCTCCCCCTCCCTCTGCATGCCCCAAACTGCATCCCCCGACCCCGTCAGTACCGCGAGCCTCGCTCCCCAGCCATGCTCCCCTCCTGCATGCCCCCAACTGCATGCATCCCCCGACCCCGTCAGTACCGCGAGCCCTCGCTCCCCAGCCATGCTCCCCTCTCCTCCGCGCATCCCCGACGCCTCCCCGGCGCCACTACGGGTCCCCCATGACCGCCATGTATTCTATCATTTTATGGACAGTGGACGATTTAAATGAATAATAGGGATTGAAAAATAACCTTTTATTTTATTTCATCTAAAAAATATGAGGATTAAAAAAATAATTTTGAGTCAAGGATTATTATATATATATATATATATATATATATATATATATATATATATATATATATATATATATATATATATATTTTCATTTCTTTAGAGAATAATAGCATCACCTTTAAATTGTGTTTGGTAGTCAGATTATTGATAATTTAAAAGAACTCCACCAAATTACTATGTTTGGTATATCTTTTAGATTGGTAATCTAGATTGTCAGATAATTCAGATTATCTCTCATGAGATAATCTGGATTAACAACAGGATGGATAGCTATTCAAATTATCAAATATTTGATAATCTGATAATGACAAATTTAGATAAAAATATCCTCATCAAAAAATATATATAATATAATATTATATTATACTAGTTATGTACCCGTGCATTATACGATCATATGATATTATTTTTAAATAATTTATTTATATCTTAAAATTTATTATATAAATTTAAATATAGTATATAATTAAATTATATATAATGTATTTATTTATATATATTACTAAAATAATATATGCTAAATTAAATTTATGCTCATTCCTAGGATTGCTAAGGGAGTGATGCTGGATCTTAACTAGTCTGTACATAGTCATCTAAATCTTGACGTACCACCCATAAAATATTACAATAGCAATTCCATATTACTTCTCATCCATTTGTTTTATGCTATACACCTATTGATCACATATATTTTATTATTTTTTTTAGAAAGTTCAAGAAGGCTAATTTATCAAACTAAATTGCAGTTGTGTTGAAGAAACCAAAAACAACATGGCCACATATCCACCAAATAAGTAGCTAGCATATCCATATGTGCGGATTGCTCAATCTACAACAAAAATAGCTAGCATATCCAAATAAGTCTAGAAAATAAAGAAAAATAGGTCTTTATTAATTGAATAGCATAAATCATCATTTTCTAAGCTTTTGACTAATCTTTCTCAATCTTTATGGTCTTTTTCATTTTGTTGCTTCATATTTGTGCTATAGGATCCTTTTTCAAAGTACTACCATCCACATTAGCTTTCATTATAGACTCGGCAGCCAATCTTTTCAAAAAGATCTTGTTAGAAGAGACCACCTCAATTTCATCAGACACTGAATCCTGCATTTAGAATTAAAAGGCTAACGTTACTCTCTTGTAGATATGAATCATATATAGTATTTAATTATATTAAATGTATTTAAAGTCACTACAGTCATGTTATCTCCAACTTATTGAGAGGATTGTGCTAAGTCAACAGTCTCATCATCTCCAGCAAACTTCTTTTATAAAACTGTAGTTAATCATAGCTGTCAATGTAGAAATTATGCCAGACAAAAAGTAAGTATAAGGTTATATAGTCAAAGTAGAATATTAACAATAAAATTTTTCTCTGACTATAAGAAATACAACTTTCTCAGAAACTCTTTGAACATAGCTCAATGCGAATATTCCAGTGCTGGCAACTTGCCTTGTTGCAACCTACACAAATTGGTCTAATACCCATCATAATATAAATCAACAAATCATTCTCCAACAGTATAACCAAAAATCTTTTAAGATACAAATTCCTGATGCATGAAAGTTTAGCTGCAAATATGATCCAATTTAGACCCATCAGAAGAGTGTAAGAACAAACAAATGGTGGTATTATTCAGAAAGGGATTTTGTTTTGCTTTGTTCTATTTTGTGCAAGTGTTTTTTTGGGAGGAGGGGGTATAAGAATTCCCTTTCATGTAATAAAAAAACATAGATATGTGTTGGTGCAAAGTATGCACTATGACAGTCAACCAAGAAATTCACACCGTTCATCACTTTCCTAACTTTTGCAAGCCTACTTGTGCTAAATTTAGTTACCTTGGAGCCTTTGGATATTTTCCGACCATGAACTTAATAAGCCCAATGACTTTGTTCAGTATTACCTGAGTTTTTTATTTTACCTCTTTAATGATAGTCAACATTTTTAACCATTTGGCAGTTAACTGAATGCACTTGACCTTTCAGACATGTCCTTGACCCTTCCTGATCTCCATTTTGCCTATAGAGAGCCTGAGATCTCTTTTACACGTTCTTCAATTATAAATGCTTTGCTTAGTCTGGGTTATTTTTCTTTATTTATTGTTTATGTCTACTAAACTGCTAGCTAGTAAGTAAGATACATTTTGGATCTTACAGTCTTAAACCTACATGCGGTTTACAAAGTCTACCAAAGTTTAGTTTACAAAGCCTACCTGTCTCTAAATTCAGTGGCTATTTTCACAGGTGGGTTGATCATAGCTTTGATCCAAAGTAAATATTGAAAATCATTACATCATCTGTAGTTAACAATGTATAACACAATTTTTAATATATACAATTATGTATTAAGTTTATGAACTCATATTCTCAGTTTAAAGCATATATATAAATGATCACCATTAAAAATTTTTGCTCTATACAACTATAAGATAACTATTATGGATCCTCCGTTTGTATCAAATAAATAACTATATATCTACCCAGCAAATTTCCCCCATAATGTGCAAGATAATTTATTTTTTCTGCAAAATATAACATGAATGCATAAAAAAATATTATTAATTATAAAAAAAATTAAGATTACATATTCCATGGAATTAGAACTTACCCAAATCCTCCAAACAGAATTTCATTTGCTTAACGTTTTTGCCTTCCCTTTCATTTTCAACTATGTTGTCTTTTTCAATTATTTCTCCAATAATATCTATCATGCACAATACAACCAATCAATTATGCTTTATAAAAATCAATGCAATTAAAATACTTTTTTGAATATTAGGTGCAATATAGTATTATCAATTAAAATCAATAAGTAACCTACCAACATATTTTATCACTTCTCATTTAAATTCTGAAACACCTTCTTGTAAACTATATTTTTTTGTAATGTTTAAGATATTTCCATTCCTGTCACAAATTAAAATTTTCAAACCACTTCGACTCCGAACTCTCGAAACAGCAACATAAAATTGGCCATGACTAAAAATAGGATTTTGTAGATATAGTCCAACATGTGAAAGGGATTGACGTTGGCTCTTATTAAGTATCATTGCAAAACAAACTGACAATGAAAATTGTCTCCTTTGAAATTTAAAGGGCAATCTTGTATCTGAGGGACTAAGCGTCATGCGAGGAATGAAAACTTTATACCCAATGTTGCTACCTGAAATGACTTTAGCCTCTACCACATGAGAGCCCAAATGGGTGATTACCGTGCCATCACACAAACTAGAAGATTGGTCTATATTTCTCAATAACATCACTAGAACCCCAATTTTGAGCTTCAATACATGGTTTGGAAGTCCAGAATACTTGATGCTATTTAAGAATTCTGGAGTATGAATATCCTCAAGTCCTTCAACATTAGCATCTACTTTGCAAGTACAGTCAGAACTCAAATACGTTCTTTCATCTTTGGTAATCAATGACAATATATATTCATTCACCATATATACAATTTTATGAGTTGGGACAAGTATTGCTCTTTTCTTTGAATAAGTTGGATCTTTCATGTTCTCCACAAATGATGGATATGTGTTATCAACAATTGCTGCAAGTAGATTAATTGAGTCTTTTATGAGAAGATCATCTGGAATTTCAATACTTGCATCACCATCATTAGGCCCACCAATTTTGCCATTTCCGACCTTCAATATCCAATTTGAGAATTGTTTAAGTTCATTAAATTCATCATTAGAATTACTTGTTAGAAGCCTCATATTTTTTTTCAAAGTCAATACCTTACAAAATCTCCACAGATATGAAGAGTTTATTGTGGCAAGAACAATATTTTGTCTACTACCTTTGGAAATGTAGGTAGAATTTATCTGAAATCGCCTCCAAAAATAATAGTCATACCACCAAAAGGATGTTCTAAACTATTTGGATTAGTGAACTTGAGAAAATCTCTTAAACTCCTATCCAATGCTTCAAAACAATGTCTATGAATCATAGAAGCTTCATCCCAAATAATAAGCTTAGATTTTATTATCAATTTGGCTAACCGACTTTCTTGTTTAATGTTGCATGTTGAGTCTTCATTCGGATTCAAAGAAATTGCAAATCTGGAGTGTGCTGTTCTTCCTCCGGGAATAAGAAGTTATGCTATTCCGCTTGATGCAACTATGATAACTATATCTCCTTTAGATCGCAGAGCTACAGAAAGGATTTTCCAAGTGAATATTTTTCCAATACCACTATATCCATAGACAAAGAAAATTCTTCCTTCTTTACTTGCAACAGCATGCATAATTGTGTCATACACTCCTCTTTGCTCATCTATAAGATTACATAGTAATCTTTTATGCTCTTTAGCTAAATATAATTTGTCATATAGAAGCTCATTATTAATAAGTCTATTCTATGCTTCTGAAAGATACATCATATCTGAAAAAAGCATTGGAGGAAAATCATGTAGACTTTTACCATTGTTGTGCAAAAGATTTTTAATTTTTGCAAGTGCATGATTTTTTAGTTCATCCTCGGGCAATCCTGAATATATGAAATAAAAATTTTTAGTTAACAACTTTTTTTTTGGTTAGCTACAATGCTTAAAAGTGGAGAAAAAATTAAGAACAATATCTATAGTATTCATATGAAGATGCTTGCAATTCATAGCAATAGAATAATAAGTATGTGTATATGTATCTAGCTAGAAAAGGTTAAATGAACTATAGAAAAATAAGCTTTTATGCATTCCATAATATGAACTATAGGAAAATAAACTTTTCGATATTCCATATGCTCATGTTGAAGAAGCCTTCTTTGTCTTTGAAGAATATCTTCTGTTAAATAATGCAAGATCTTTTGCCAGACAAATTCAAGCCTTGATAAGGAGTTTGACAACAATAAGATTGCAAAGAGACTTCTTAAGTAATTTTCAGTATCCCAAAAGCTTGCCTCTGCTATGCCATCAATATATTCTTTGTCATCATCTAGCAAACCTGATGCGTAACATGCATTTTTAAAAGAAGGATATTGAATACCATTAACAGTTCATATATCTTCATAGCACGTAGCGCCTTTTGCTTTGGTCAACATAATCCTTTCATAATACATTTCTCCAGTACCTGGAGGAATGTAAAAGATTCTCCTGATGGAGAAGCCATACTTTCTTGGAATCCATTCTCGCAAAGATTGATTATATCTAAATTTTGTAAGAAATTCAACATAAGTCAAATATCTAGCCCCTTCATATTTTTTGTTAGCCTCCATCCATGCTAAGAACATCGATTGTCTTACACCAGATCGGTTCATAACAGAATCAATTGGGTCATTGTCCCCAAACACAATAATCTGCTCGTTTGGAAGATGAAAAGATAATCGTTCAATAGGAGGGTGCCTATGATGGATGTCGAATCCAAAAATCCTCCATACTGCCTCACATGAAAATATGTATCTACAATCATAGTACATTTTAATTTCATCAATTTCTCCTTGCAATCCATCTTGTCTAGTGGCTTGATAAAATGCCACTATGACACAATCATGTCCTTTATTAACATACTTGAAAAGATATTTTATTGATCTTGATTGATTGCACTATTCAACATTTATATGTGCATGATACTTGAGTAGAAGATATAGGTTGTATGGAACCACATACCTATTATCTAATGGAACACCTTTCTTTTCAACAACCATTCCATTATCTTTTCTCCTATAAAGAGGATAGCTATCTTTATCCAAACATGTACCATCAATGAATTTCTTTGGAAAGTGTTTTGAACACTTTCCATCTTTCATACATGGAGATTGTCTATAAGAATCACCGCAAGGGCCCTGCATCATCAAATCTATAACAACTTCATACAACTCTGGATTTATTTCTTTGTTAGGTATCTCAGTTGAGATAATATTATTAATATATTCTCCTATAGGATATTTATTCTTAGTATGTAAAAAAAGTAATATATGAGCATAAGGCAATCCACGCTTTTGGAACTCAATCCCCCTTTATTCAACAGATTTGTGGTTGAGTCATGAACTCTGGGTCGGGAATCTTTGTTAAACTCTTTTGCATTTTCGGTAGTATATATCACTGCAGTATGAAAAAATAGCAATTTATTATTACTTTATTGTTAATTTATAATAATCAATATGCTATGAAAAAGGTTCATTGGAAAATAATTATAAATATTTTCATGTATATTTAGCATACTTTATGGAAAAATATGAGCATCTCATATAGTTTTGAAGGTCAAGTGCTAAAGATAAGTGAAGACATACCGGCTTTCACTCTTCCAAAAATCTTGTTCTATTTTAAATCTTTCATCAATTGTTCAAGTTTAATCTTGAATATCCTGACAAGGGTATTGGGTCGATCCACGGGGTTGAGGCTCTTCTTTTTCATAAATTTTTTTAACTTTCGGCCATTTTGGATTGCAAGTGAAGGTGATGAATAAATTAGGATAACCAGCCCATTTGCATATTGCCATGGCATCCTGATAGTTTTGAAACATGTATCGGAGACCTCCAGCAAATGATGAAGGCAGAATGACATGTTTTCCTATTGAAGAAGGGTCTATTTCTCCTCTAAAAATAGCTTCTGATAGTCCTTTGTACATTTTTGCTCTTAAATTCTTTTGATTAGTCTGTATCCAAGATAAACATGATGACTCAATCATTGTGTAAGCATCGATAATGAACTGTTGGAACAACCTTTTGGATGACAATATGGTTGCAGCTTCTTTCTTCCTATCTTGAATCTTGTAGGCAAAATACTGCCTCATGATAACATATTTTTTGACATTTGAGAAAGACTTGTTTGATTCTTTTAGTGGAATATTGTCTCTATATCCATCTTCCCCATAAGAAAATAATAAAGGATATTGTAAAGGAAGGTAAGATGGATTTAATTCACAAATACATTTCAATATGCCAGATTATGTCTCAACTATAATGTCTCTAGAATCAAGGGAGCTTTCAAAGTCTCCACAATCAGTGCTGCAACCTCAGATGCTATAGGAAGATTATATGTCCCTCCATCTCGACCTCTTCTTTCAATTAGCCTTAGTTTTACATTTGAAATATCTTGATCACGAAATCTTTCTCTAACGAATAAAGCAAGTACATTGTTATCATCAAGCATCCTCTTCAGGTCGGTAATAATTTTAGCATCTAATGAATTAAAATCATCATTCATTCTGAAACATTCAAAATATTCATGTGTAAGGTTAATACCTATGTTTACATGATTTAACAATAAAGCAACGGGTAGATTATTAAATTTTAAAAAATACATACCTAACAACATGCATTCTATTTGAGATCTCGTTTTCAGTATCATATATATATAGTTGAGTAAATTTAAGAGATTCACCCTATGTAGATAGTAAGCTTTCAATTAAGTGATAATTTTGATCATGTAATCTGAACACATTGGATCCCCTTCCTTCATTTACAGTCGAATCGATTTGCCCATCCATTGATGTAAATGAGAACATCATATTGAATGTGCGAATATGATTAGTGAAATACTTGCTCTCAGCATCGTTCTTGTGAATAAGGTTGCTCAGAATTTTCGGAGGATCTCTTAACTTAGCAAGTTGAACTTTTTCATTCCCACAGCATAAGAAGAATTGTGGTTTGTTTGAATGAAAATCCTTCCATATTCTTTCATCGTACCACATCAATGCCTTGCATTTTTTACATTTCCATGTTGGATTTCCAATGTCCCAATGCACTGTTCAATTGCATGCACAATGGCAATGCACTATATTCAAGAATCATATAATAAGAAATTAATTAAATGAACTTAAATTAATAAATACATGACAACATACCTTTACTTTCAACTCCAGTGGGCTCAAATTCATCTTCAAATAAAGTTTAGCCGAGATTTAAATATAAAGACATTAATTAATGCTATAGATTATTTTGTTAGAGATAGTAAAAATATATCTTCAGATTCATCTGTAGTATCACTATCGTCAGATTCTTTAGTCCGATCTTCTCCTATATTCATTTCACATAATTTTATTATATCACATCAATAAAGAAATAAATGTCAACTAGTAAGTTAATATATACCATTTTCATCCATATGGTTGTTGATGTCATCTTGATCTGCATTATTTTCACTATATGGTGCTAAAAAGGTAAAAGTGAATAAGATATTGTATAAAAGATCAAGACAAAAATCATTGGAGCTTGAATAATATTATATTATTTATATTAAATATGTATGTTATTTCATCTACTTCAATTGATATTTTTAACTAATAGAATATTTTTCAAAAGGCTTACTTTGTTATATAAATTATTTTCATATACATAGTATTATTTTTTAAAAAAATTCTAAAATTTTAGTTAAAACTTATAAATATTAATTTCAAAAGTTTAGTATATTTTTATATTATAAAAATATATTATAAAAATTTCATAAGAATGACATTATGAATTATAAAATTGAAATGATATTGTAACTTGTTTAAATGAAGATAATAAAAAAATTACTTTCTACATCAATATCAGCATTAATACTATCTAGGCCTTCAGTATTTTGAGTTTCTCGCAAGAAGGAAAGATAAAAATAATGTTAATGTGCACATTATAAAGTTGAAAATATGCATGATAAAATTATAAAAAGTTAGATAAAAATTTTAAAATTAAACTATATTCAATCGATAAGTCAGTACCAATGCGAACTGAGTCAACCATGTTGACAGCATTATTTTCTTCTGACATGCTAGACATTATACTGAAATTTTCACAATTCCTTATAGGAGTTTGTATCATTCTTCTATTTTTGAAAACATGTTTTCCAGCACTTAATGAAAGGCGAATGTGAGTTGGTCCTTTGTCTTTTGATGGAAATGTACTAGCCAAAATCTGCACTAAATTTCTTTCATTTGAATTTTTAACATTGACATCCATCAACGATTCATGAGATAATGCTATGACATTTGATATATTTGCAACAGCACTTGATGATTCCACTGTAGATATAAAATGATCATTTTCTTGTCTGGTAATTGCAGACTGAATAGTTTCAAATCTAACGGATATATGTTGTAAAGCATTATTTTGAGTACATTCTAAGGAACAATGAACTGAGTGAAATTTGAAAGTACAAATGTTAGTGAATATTCTCATAATATATAAACTAAAATAAAATACTTTAAGAGTTTAATCAAATTACCATTGGAAATATCAGTCATTGGAGTCCTCAATCTCTTTGAAGAAACTACTACATCATTAGAATTTATGGATTGATTTTTTCCCATATGCTTGTTAGGAATGGATGGGAGATTTAGGCTTTCACTTGAAGAACTTATACTACCTAGCACATATAAATTTCAACAGATGTTAGATATTACCATAAGAGTTTTGAATCATTATAAAGAATTATAAATTAATTACCTTGAGACCCATATGCTGTCCTCATATATTTCTTTCTCCTAATTTCGATCTTTCTCATTCTTGCATGTTTTTTGATAAGTTGATCCATATTAGATTTTGTCTTCCCCCCCTTTAAATAGTACACAAAATGTGTGCAAGATTAGCATATTTAATGCTGCATTTTTAAGATCATTTACTAAATTCTAAAAAAGTAAAAATTATTCTATATAAAAATATTTTAGCATATTTTAATACTTTAGTTTTTATTTATATTTGAGAAGGAGGTTGCATTGTATGTAAAGTTTACAGAAAGCACTTTTTATATGCTATTGTTTTATATATGAATAATGTCAAACATGGTAGCTTGGTATGGGTAGGGATATCATAGCTGGTATAGTATGGATATGGGGATAGGATAATTTTTGGAAAATGTATAAAATACTGATATGGCAAGCTACTATAAATTAAATAATGTAACCCCCTTCTTGACCAAGAAAAATTTGAAGTCTATCTTTTTTCATCCTACAGATGTAGGAAGTGCTTGTTCTCCGCCAAAGTGAATCTATCTTCTTCCCTTGGCTGCAAATCTTCATTTCTACCAAACCCATTGTTGGTGCAGAAATCCGTCTTCGCCGGAGGTTGCCGAAATCGAGGTCGCTGAGGTCGCCGCCAGGGACCTGCAAAACGACGTCCCGTCCGAAGCCGGTGGGGGGTGGCTCCGGCAGGATCCTCCGACGGTCAAGTTAGTTTCCGGCCAATAGTAATGGAGTGCTCGGAATGAGTTCCGGAGCTTAGAGATGAGGAGGAGAGCTTAGAGAGTCGAGAGTTCAGAGAGCTTAGAGAGTCGAGAGTTCAGAGAGCTTAGCCTTGGCGTATCTGGAGGGGTCCCTTTATAGCGAAGCTTAGTTGATGGTGACGGCCATGCCGTCTGGCAGAGAGTCGTCGGGCAGCATGAAGTTCGGTACGGAGAGGACGGCATCGTCCGGTGGATCGTGGGAGCCATACTGGCACGTCGTGGGCCGCATGGAGTCCGGTACGGAGAGGAAGGCGTCGTCCGGTGGATCGTGGGAGCCATACTGGCGAGTCGTGGGCCGCATGGAGTCCGGTACGGAGAGAAAGGCGCCGTCCGATCTTGCTGCAGGCGACAGTTCGTCCAGAGGAGTTCGGACTTGTAACAGAGTTCGACCGAAAGGAAAACCCGGGAGGAGTTCGGGTGGCCGAACGGGCGTCTGGGAGGAGTCCGTCTCCCGAAGAAGTCCTGCCGCTTGGAGTCCAAGGAGCTCGGCCGTCAGAAAGTTCGGCTGGCGGTGGGAGTTCGGCCCGGAGCCTGGCGCTGGGGAGTTCGGCAGCTAGGTAGTTCGGCCCGGACCTTGGCGCAGGGGAGTTCGGCCTCTAGGCAGTTCGGCCCGGACCTTGGTGCAGGGGAGTTCGGCCTCTAGGCAGTTCGGCCCGGACCTTGGTGCAGGGGAGTTCGGCCTCTAGGCAGTTCGGCCGTGGTAGGGGCTCGGCCTGGCGTCTGGCGCTAAAGCTCTTCAGCGGCTACTGGTTGCATTGGGCCGAGCATCGGGCTAGACTTCGACGGGAGCGGGATTTATCCCCAACACCCATCATCCCTTTCTCCAGTCTTTTACCCCTTCAGCTCTCCCAAAACAAAGGTTCTTGGTTTCAAAAGTTCATGCTAAACCGGATGCAATCACCTTCCTAATTGATCAGTTTTATTCTGCTGCGTTTTTAAGTGGTTCTGTTGTTGTTAGGCAGGAACTCTCTGCAAAGTCATAACTAATCCAACTCGGCTCCTTGTTTTGAATTATTTCATTTTTCTTTGTTTTTTTGGGTAAATAGGATATATATCTTTTTCTTATAAACAAAGCAGATCTCAAGATACACACCCTGCTAATTTTTTAGAATAAATTTTGATAAAAAGAATAAATAATTCTTCTAACAGCAATGCTACTTATTACTGTGCTGATTCCACTGAAAAAATATCATATTATTCAAAACCAAATCAATCAATTCATTCAAGTTCATAACAGACGTTCTTTGATATATTATTACTGCGAAGGATATAAAGATAACAAAGAAAGGAACCTGGAATCTTCAAACAAGCTCTGTCTTCTTGTCAAACAAAAAGCCCTTTTACCTTTGTTTCAGGTGCTAACCCTGTCTATGCTTCCGAACTAAGACTGAGTAATGATAGATGACGGAAGATGAAAAGACAACAGCAGCGTGTAATCAAGAAGTATAAATGATTTATTACTTATTTTAAGAGGTGACTACCAGGTGTAATCTTTGTAAACATGCACATTAGGAATTTAATGCCAACTATATCTATCATGAAAAAAAAAAGATAAAAATTGAATAATGCAAAATCCCTCTCAGTGGCATTATATCTGTCACGGTTTTAATGAACGTTGTTCACTCAGAAAATTACTATTGTCTCTTCTTATTCTGTTCATGGCCGTTGTTATATACGTGTGGAGCATTTCCAAAGCTATATTTAGTCCTTCTATGTAGATACAATCGATGTGTAATTAAAATCCCAGCTAGATTTCAATTGATCGTATGATGACTTTTGGCATTTTCAATATAGATTTATTTGCTTATATTTTTCACCAGAATCTGCCATGCGAAATTTCACCAACCGGTTCTATTTAAATGGAACTCAGTATTTTTTATTAAGCAAGTAAAAGATATAAACTTGATTTTATTAGGATGTTTATTAGTCTCTTAAATAGTTTAATCGGCTCCGCGTCCCATCCCTCCCGGGCGAAATTGTGGTTGCGCACGTAGAGATGGGTCAGCGCTCCTTCGTCTGATTGAGCTCCTCCCCTGCCCCATCGGCATCGTCCCCTGCCCCACGGTTGGAAACGTGGCCGCATGTGCACGAATTTGGGTCGACGCCAGCTCCTTGGTACGGTTGAGCTTGCGCTCCCATTCCATTGGCTCCGTGTCCCATCCCTCGTAGGTGAAGTCGCGGCCTCGTGCGTGCGGAGTTGGGTCGGCACTCCTTGGTCCGATCCGGCTCCTGCTCTAGAGTCATCGACACCGTTATGGGCCCCTCGGTCAGAAACACGGCCACGCGTGAGCGGATTTTGAGAAAGGCCCTAATACCATGAGCTTGTCTTTGTTGTATATAACATCTTACCTTCATTTTTTCTGATAAAGAGCTATATCTGATGCTATTTAAAACATTAAATTTTACCTTTAAAATTTTACCTTCATTTTTTCTGATAAGCATCTAAAACATTAAATTTTATCTTTAAAATTCTCTCCTTATGCTATTTTACTCAAAAATTGTGCAGCTTCACGATCCTAGATCTTGAATGAAGTGCTACCAGTCTCATCAATGACCTTCACCTGGATTTTGAATCTAATTCAAATAAAGTTTCACATCATATTTAGTCGGTTCATTATAAACAACACAATAACTTGAAATGTAATTAGATTTAGTTATTACTTACCTTGGAACAACAGTCCTAACAAAACTATCATATTTTTCACAGTAAAACTTTAAGTCAGCCGGTTCAACCTTTTTTGTCCATCTCTTACATGAATTATACCATCAATCATATTTTGTTTCAATGCCAATTATCGTTCCCAACGTGACGCAATTACATGGCTGTACAAAAATGCATGTAATGATTAATCTTATCCCTGTATTTGCATATGTGAAAAAAGTAATATCTATATATTTTATATCCATACCAACTTTGTAATTTGAATATACCTCAATGGCCTCAAGGATTTCATCAATAGTCTTGCTCTCAGTATGGCTCAGCAAATCATCTACGATAGAGAATGCCGGTTGGCTTGATATCTGACTAATTTATTGAGAATAAGATTCATCCCCATTCAATAGCCTAAATAAAATAATTATAAAAAAATTATTAGTATCAACACAATAACCATACCTAAAACTTTAAGTTTACAACTCAAGAATCTCTAGTGTACTTGTCTCTAAATTCAATGTCTGCTGTCATAGGTGGGTTAATCATGAGTTGAAAATCATCACATCATCTATAATTAATAATATACAGCACAGTTCTTAATATATGTAATTATATATTAAGTTAACTAACTTATATTCACAGTTTATAGTATATATATATAAGTCTAATCACCTTTGAAAATTTTTACTCTACTGTAAGATAACTATTATAGGTCCTTTATTTGTGTCAGACAAATAGCTATACATTTGCTCAGCAAATTCCCTCCATAATGTGCAGGATAATCTACCTTTTTCTGCAAAATATAACATGAATGCATAAGAAAATATTTTCAATTATAAAATAAATTAAGATTATATTCTATGAAGTTAGCAATTACTTCAAATCCTCCAAATGGATTTTCATTCGCTTAACCTTTTTGCTTTCCCTTTCACTCTCAACCACATTATTTTTTCCAACTATTTCTCCAATAATATCTGCCACAGTACAATTGGTCAATTATGCTTTATAAAAATCAATGCAATTAAAATATCTTTTAGAACATTAGATACAATATAGTATTATCAATTAAAAAAGTCTCATCTCTAGCAGCAATGATCTCATTGAAAGGAATGAAAGAAAAAGCCTCGTTTGGAATCCTAGCATCAGCATATGATTGCACAGTAATGTATGAAGTTCAACTTAAATTTATGTCTGATACTTCTATACTTCACATTATTGTAGCCAACCATGAAATTGCTCATTGTGTAAGCAGACGCTTCTTCCACCCTATCCTTGAACCTATTTAGCAACACTCTCTTAATTATTGCATGAATTTTGCCTCCTTGAATGGTGCAAATATAAACAATGTAAATATATTTACAATAATAAATTTATACCATATATTTATAAGAGACTAAATGTTGGTTTATTTCTTGCCCGTTAACCATTTCAATGCTATTAGTCTCATCAGGGCTAATATAGTTTGGCACCGTCCACAATCGTATTACCCTGACCTTGATTCTCCAATCCTTTTTATCGGGATTAATGTCAGCAATATAGTTCATATTTCTAACCATTTTTCTGACTTCCTGAAGTATAGATAATAGATATATCATATTAATAAGCAAATATTATTAATAACCAAACAATACACACATTGGATAGATCATCAAAAATAATGTTTCATGAGCCTAATCTATTAAAATATTCTCTATCCATTTCTTTACAATACTACATCGAGACAATGGTAGAAAATCCAAGCTTGGAAGTATCCAAATTTTTACCTGGTCCGTCTAAAAACCCAAGCTTAAAGGATTTTCAATGGCGATCGAACCCACAAATATGCACCAGCCACAACCCAGAACTTCTAGCAACCTTTGATTCCACTTCTTTCCATTTAAATACCATATTGGCTATGAACACCGGCTTTTAATGGCAATAAAAGAAAGCAGATTCCCGAAGTTGTTATTATTCAAACCACAACAGTCAATTTGCTTGAGTATGAAGAACTCGGGCGCTTCATTTTCCCAGCTGAATATGGAATTAAATTTCAGTTATATTTCAATTGACCATATGATGACATAATATAAAATATTCTGCCCATTACCGTCTCAGAAAATTACTACTGTCTTTTCATATTCTGCACATGACCGTTGTTATATGTATCGAGCATTCCCAAGGCTATATTTAGTCTCTGGATACAACCCATGTGTAATTAAATCCCAACTGGAATTCAATACATATTACTGTGCTGATTCCACCGAAAAAATATCATATTGTTCAAAACTAAATCAATCAATTCATTCAAGTTCATAACAAACGTTCTTTGACATATTATTACTATGAAGGATATAAAGATAACAAAGAAAGGCACCAAGAATCTTTAAACAACCTCTGTCTTCTTGTCAAACAAAAAGCCCTTTTACCTTTTTTCGGTCTATGCTTATGAACCAAGACTGAGCAATGATAAATGAAGGAAGATGAAAAGACAACAGCAGCGTGTAATCAAGAAGTATAAATGATTTATTACTTATTTTAAGAGGTGACTATCAGGTGTAATCTTTGTAAACGTGCACATTAAGAATTTAATGCCAACTATATCTATCATGGAAAAAACGATAAAATTTGAATAATGCAAAATCCCTCTCAGTGGCATTATATCTGTGACAGTTTTTAATGAACGTTTGCCCCTTAGAAAGTTGCTACTATCTCTTCTTATTCTGCTCATGACCCTTGTTATAAGTTCGAAGAATTTCCAAAGCTATATTTAGTCTTTCTATATAGATATAATCAATGTATAATTAAATCCTACCTAGATTTCAATTGATCACATGATGACTTTTGGCATTTTCAATACAGATTTATTTACTTATTTGCTTATATTTTTCACCAGAATCTACCACGTGTGAAATTCGACCAGCCCATTCTATTTAAACGAAACTCAGTATTTTTATTAAGCAAGTAAAAGTCTTTGGATACAACCCATGTCTAATTAAATCCCAGCTGGAATTCAATATAGATTTAGGCGGGAAAAATTTTGCATCAGAGACTACCATGTGTAAAATTCCACCAGCCGATTCTACTTTTATATATTATATAGATTATAATAATAATATAATATAATATATTATTATTATTATAATATGATAATATATGATAATAAAATAATAATATATTATAATAATATAATATTATGTATTATAAATATAAATATATATTAGAATATAATATATTATATATAATATATTATAATATATATTATATAATATATAATATATCTATTATAAATATAATATATAGTATAATAATATTATTATTATATAATAATTCTATAATATAATATTATGTTATATTATAATATAATATAATAATAACATATTATAATATATTAGAATAATTTAGAATAATATAATATAATATAAGTATAATATAATATTATAATATATATATTATAAATATATAATATATAATATATATTATATTATAACATAGTATCTATAATATAATGATAATATTATTATGATAATATAATAATATGTTATAATATAATATTATGTTATATTGTAATATTATTATAAAATAATATTATATTATATATTATTATTATATATTATAATATATATTATAAATATAAATATATATTAGATTATAATATATTATATATAATATATATTATAATATATAATATTTTATATTATATTTATATTTTGTGCATGTAGTGTGATTTTTAATAAATTTGATTTAAAAGTATTTTAAAAATTTAATGTTATATTATCAATAATAATTTTTAATAATTTTATTATAATATTATCTATATGTATCAAATATAGGAATCAACATTACTGATAATCTATTCAGAATCCAAATTATCAGGTAATCTAGATTACGATAATGCATCAAACGCAATCTTAAAATTAGTTGAGGCAAAAACTTAACCACCACCCAATGCCCAGAATATGAACCCCAAACTTTCTCCCAAATAGAGGGTTGCACCCATTAGGTATAGCCCTCTTTATGGATAATAACAGATTGATGTAATTGTTGAAGTCATGCGAAAAGGGTCAAGACATAGAGAAAGTGTCTTACCGCATAATTCATTTGTAGCTTCCTTGCATGCTTGTAAGTGCGATACCGATGACCAACTCATCGAAGAGAAGGAACTATTAATGACCATACCTTTCACATACTTTTGATGGTTAATTTCTTGCTTTGCTTCAGCTCCAGGGAGCTAAAATTGGAAAGAAGCGGGGTGATAATCCTTGATTCACCATGCTAGCTCTATAGAGATAGGGGAGTGAAGGGAGAAGTATATAAAAGCCATGGCTGCCTCACCGTTTCGCTGCCACACCTTGATTCAATCTATAGAGATATTAATGTCCATACAGAGCTTACCTTTTCGAATCTATGAGTCATTCTCACCGGAGACTCACTGCTACTTTCAATCTACGTTAAGAGATTTGGTAACATACATTTACCGATTTCACTCAACCTTTTTATCATCCCTTTCATATGATTTTGAGATGAGGAGGCCGGTGATTGCAATTTCCCTGTCGTGCAGGCGGCAACAGATGTTAACCATTTTTCTGAAAAAAAACCTGCATATTTCTACGTAAAGAAGAAACAGAATTTTTATGCATGTTTGAGACTACAGGATGCAGGCGATTGTAATTTCCTTGTCATGCCACTTCAACTGATACACATAGATGTAGGTACGTAAACAGATACACACTACTTGCAATCAGAAAATATAGAAACTCCAATAACTCTAAACTGCAGTTTAGAATTCGAAAATCCATCAAACATTTCTTACCGGATAGAACTGGTGCTGGTGCCCGTCTAAGCATCAAATCACCAAAATTTAATGTCTGCACCAACTAGCGCTGAGCATGATATATAAGGCTCGTGTAGCACTGTAAGTAACCCAAAGGGTCAAAAGGAACTATTTTAAGAAGTAATAAAAGTCGTAGCAAGCTAAAATCCAGTGAATGGAAGGCTCAGTCAGATACTCAAACACCACGGACGATGATGATGATAATAATAAGAAGAAGAAGAGCACCTTGTAACTACAATCACAAAGCCAATTAAATCAGAAAGAAAAAGACCACAGTTCTTTCTTTATTATCCAACAAAATGGAAGGCTGGAGGTGGGGGGGAGAGCAGGGAGGTGGGTAAGGAACAATGTTTAAACTATGCTAGAGCCAGACCCAAGCATGGAAAGAATTTTTCGCACTACAGTTTATACCATTAGATGCTATTTTATTTTAGTAACTTTTGGACATTTACCGCGAATTGGTCAATAATATGTCATAGAGCATAACTTACAAAAGTTCTTCCCATTAAGAAAGATCATACTGTCACATCAAAAAAAAAAAAAAGAGAGAGAGAGAAGAAAGAGGAAAGATCATACTGATTTCTTTGGTTCATCATCTTGTGGTTGAGGCTTCACATCTACTTTCTCTTCCATCACTTGTTTTATCCCTTCTTGATAACCTTCTATAAAGCTTTTAAGTGCATCTCTGTATGCAGAGGCACGTGTCATATACACACGCTGCAATGCAGGCCTTAAGGTCTCCATTCCACCTCTTGCTGCAACTGCAAGATCCTCCAATGTTGAGGGTTCTCTTTCTTTAGATGCATCTTTCTCCTCATGAGGTTTGCTATCATCCCCTGAATCCTTCTTATAGTCGTTCAGTCTGAGGTCAGGCCCAATATCCCACACCCAGCTAGCTGCATAAAGTCTAGATGCTTCCTTCAAAACATACCACCGCTCTATCCATGTTAATTTCCATCCTTTTTTTACATGTGGGGGATCAGGCAGAGAAGAAGGGAAAGCAATTTCCTTCAAATCGTAGCGAATATAATCATACAATTTCCTACATATCACTTTCAGCTTCATGCTACTACTGTGTAAGTCTTTGCAAATCAAAGCAAGAAGTACCCAAGCTCAAATCAAACCAAGAAGTGTCCAAACAACATGAACCCATCAACCTGAGAGGCAAAGGTTCATGAAAGAATGTACTTCCTCTCCATCTTCAGTTTGAAAGGTCGATTGGGTAGTGATAATCTTCAAGTGAAGAAACAGTGGAATAAAGCTAGAGGAAGTAGACCTAGAGCCAAAGTTGTAAACAAGACCAACGACAGTTTATGAACAGCCAAGTAAATATAAGAAGAACAAGGAACAAAATAAACCAATTCAAAAAAATTATCATGTAAAAATTGCAAGCATCATGATCTGGTGCTATTAGTCCAAAGAAAGATCTTTTGTTCTGAAAACAATAAAGACAGAATGTAGGAAGAGGTTTCTTCCTTTTGTCAAAAATCAAAAGGGCTTTTCCTTGTTCCTCTAGAAGGGTTCTCAGAGGTTCTATCCTTCTCAATACAGATCTCACTAAAAAAAATAAAGGGCACAAGTTTGAGTATTTCATTCTTTCACCAAATAGTCTGAAGATTCCATTAGGATCCACAGAAGAAACTGAATGTTAAAATATAGATTCATAATTATTTCTAAGCAGAATCTAGAATTGCTTGTTAAAAAGTAATAATAATGATAACAAAGAGGACAAAGGAAATGTGGATTAAAAACACCAAAAATATATCGACTATAAGGAAAGAGCTACATGCATATTATAGTGCTAACCCACACATGGGCCCAAATTCAAACTTACTAACAAAGAATTCAATCCACCCACATCTTATGTACCACATCGGCATATTCCGTTAAACCCTAGACTACCAATTCCAGAAATCAAAATAATTCAAACCTTATAAACCCTGTAGAACCATCCAAATTCAAAATATCTTCATTCCTAAGAACATTAAAACTACATCAATTCATCATAATATCCATATCAGACCATCAAACCCAAGACTAAGTACCTCAGACCATAAAACCCTAGAACACTTTTTTTAAGTAGTTAGGAGTCTGGTGCCACAACCACGAAAATCTCAACATTCACAAGGATTTTATCAAACAATCACAAAATCCACCAAATAACAAAAATGAAAAAGACTAAACCATCAAATCAACCAACCATCTAGCACCTAAACTACTCAACCCTAAAATCCGGGTATCTAGTAGCTACCTGAAATATGATGTAATAACAGCCATGAACTAAAGATTCTTCCAAAGAAAATAACAAAACAATATCCAAAGAAAGAGAAGAAAAGAAATCCAAATTCTACACCTGAGGAATTCAATATCCAGAACAGATCCTGAAAACATCAATGAACACCCATCTTTGCATCCAGATAGCAAAATTCAAGAACAACCCATCATTTAGCAGCTACAAATCTGATGTATAAACGGCCATAAAGCTCAAAGCCCTTTGGAAAAAGGGCTCCGAATGAATACGAAAACGAATCAAGAATCGTACTGCAAATCTAATCGGAGACACGAAAGAGATCGGATATGGGAGAGAAAGATTACCAGCAAGAGTGCTGACAAAGGGTTGCTTCTTTCCTGGTCAACTCCAGCTTCAAATCCCCAGGACATGCCCCAACGTTCTTCACAACGAAGGGGTGGTAATTTCGGATCTGGAATGAACTCGACGTTGGTATGGTTGGGGAGAGGGTTCCGGCCAGCCAATCCCAACCTTCTATCAAATATAAATGATAGATTTCTATTGGCCCAACCAATCAAAAATTGGTTTCTCTGATTCCCAGCATGACTCCTACCCAACCTTTCAAAACAATTAGACCACCTCCCACCTCACAAAGCTATTAATTAATGTTCAAGTCACAATGCTATTCAAGCTAATGTTCAAGAGGGAAGGAAAAAGGACGTGTTAAAACCATGAGCCCTAGTCTTTGTCTCTCTCATTTTGTGGTGGTGGCCGGTGCAAGCTACCATGACACACATTTGGCCCTTGGAGTTGAATAGCGAGAAGAAAGGCCTCATTCGTGCATCCACACGACAGCTCAGAAAGGTTAGCCTAGGTGCAAGTCTCACACCATAGATTTGGTATCATATTCATATTATCATTAGAACAAAACTATATAAATTGAAAATTTTGTAGCCAAGGAAGAATCCTTTCGATCAAAAGTCCTCAAACCCTCCAAAATATCATGCTTCTACCAAGATTAAGCTCTCAAAACCTCAAGGGACCAACTCGCGCAAAATCCCATATGCTCGAGGAAAAACCCAAACCGGAACCTAAGAAATCCCTCCGATCTCCCTCAGGTGCTCTCCTTCCCCACAGATGTCCGAAAAAGAGAATAAAATGAAAAAGAAAAATAAGCGAAAAAAAAAAAAAATCAACCTATGTGCGAAAAGGTCTTACCTTTCAGTTTTTATCGTCCTTCCTTTGTTTCGATTTTTCCTATGTTTTCACCCGCTTTTTCGTCTGTATTTTTTTTCGCCGTCCACAGGAGTCTCAATTCGGTGGGAGGCTTGGAGCGGCCGAACAGAGAAGCCTGGACGATGGTTAGGGGTTTTACATGGAGTCATCAAAACGGGTCGTGGCACGCGGGCCAGCACATTTAGGCACTTAAAATAATAGATTTTGGCAGTCCATTTAGAGCTTTTTAGCCCAATTCTTTTATAACCCCGATCTATGACCCGTAGGTTGGCCTATTTATTTAAAAAATTATTTTAAAATAATTTAACTATTTAAAATAATAAGTATAATAACTACTTAATTTTATTTCTAAAATATGTCTTTTAGTTTGTGATATTTTTTCTTATGGAAAACGGAGATTATGATATTATTATAAATTTTTTAGAGTTATTTTATATTTATTTTTGGTATTTTAAAATTTGATGTAGGGATTGATTTTATTTATTTATTTGATGAAATATTATGTTTAAAAGTTTTTTAATT
Organism: Cocos nucifera; assembly: GCA_006176705.1. Classification (NCBI taxonomy): domain Eukaryota; kingdom Viridiplantae; phylum Streptophyta; class Magnoliopsida; order Arecales; family Arecaceae; genus Cocos; species Cocos nucifera. Next base: position 1,940,879 of record QRFJ01000072.1, read on the forward strand.
TATTATAATTTTTTAATTTATTATAAATTTTTATTTATTTTAATTTTTGATGAGTTATAAAGATTGGCCCGTTTAGATTCTTCACTTATGAGGATTAGAACTGGGTTATCTATTTGATAGCAAAAGAAGAACGTCAGGTTCAATCGAGTGCTAGTACGATTTTTTTGAACCTAATTGAATCTCATTCAGATCAATTGAACTAGATAAGTTCAATTGATGATCACCAGATTCAAACCCTTGTTTGTGTGATCCAGTTAGGTTCAGTTCTGTATGGTAATGGGATATGTCATGATCTCTATCATCGACATCATCGAAACTCCTTTCGATGGATCAGAACTCTTCTGATTCGAACAGCTAGAATGATCGATCATCTAAATCATTCTAATTGCTCCCAAAATCCACCAGTGACACCTAGCAGTATATGGTGGCAACCCATCAGAGCTGAATGCGAACCTCTTGGTGCAGCTACCTGTGTGATTAAGTTCTTCTATCTTGAGCCCCGATCAGATTAGGGTTAAGGTGAACTCGTCAAACCCTAGTTTCTGTCATATGATGTAATCATTCGATTCGAGTCCAATGTGAAAATCTAAATAGAAACTCTTTCTATTATTTCACTCTGCCATGGCCATGGGCTTCTGGACTTGATTCTCATGATTATCATAGGGCTGCTCCTCTACCACCGAGGTAGATAGATTCCATCTTGATGCCATCCAGTTCCTACAATGAACATGCTATAGCCAACATACACCTCAGGGTTCCATATGGCTAGGAGACCGAGTAATGGTGTAGTCAAACTATAACACCCTCAAGGTGAACTGCCGATGCACCTCAGGTCAAAGAACCAGACACACTACTGCAGCATCGAGTCAGTCATTGACGAGAAGGTAGACTCCCTAATGACTACTCGAGGTGGTCACGCTCAGTGCCCTCGTTCTCTAACGAGTACCTGTACTCTCGCTTCGGTGTCTCCACACCGTAGACTCAAGACTCATCTACTAAAGAGAAGCGATTGTACACCAACCTTCCGGATCAATCACCATCCTCGTGATGATCCTATGGTCAGGAGCAATTTATGAGTTAATAATGATTATTCATGTCTTAAATTTTCAACTCTTGAAAATATGAATTATCATTACCATTAACTCAAAGGATGTATCACAGACACTAAATACACATATGTGATAGAAAATAACCCATTTATTGATTTTAGTCAAAATTACAATTTTGCCCCTAGAAGTGTATTACAAGTGTCAGCCAATTCTGACTTCTAGGGCACATATATCTAACAATCTCCCACTTGTCCTAAAGCCAATTGGCTACAAGTCTAAGTCCCATCTTCTCAAGGTGGGCTTCGAACTTCTGCTGGCCCAACGGCTTTGTAAGTGGGTCTGCCACATTATCTGCGGAGTCGACTCTCTTGACCTCGACGTAACCCTTCTTAAGGTAATCGCGGATGAGGTGGTATCGCCGCTCAATATGCTTGGATTTTTGGTGAGACCTCGGCTCCTTAGCAAGGGCTATGGCGCCATTGTTGTCGCAGTATAGAGGAATGGCATCTGATGGCATTACTCCGATTTCTGCAGCAAACTTCTTGTACCAGAATGCTTCCTTCGCAGCCTCTGATGCAGCGATATATTCTGCTTCCATGGTGGAATCTGCTATCACGATTTGCTTGGAACTCTTTCAGCTGACAGCACCACCATTGCACACAAACAGACTGCCAGATGTCGACTTTCGATCATCTATATCAGACATGAAATCTGAGTCTGTGTATCCCTGGACTTGGAGTTCTCCATTACCAAAGACCAACATCATATCCTTAGTTCTTCTCAAGTACTTAAGGATACATTTCACAGAAGTCCAGTGTTCTTCACCTGGATTTGACTGATATCTGCTTGTGACACTCACAGCATGGGCTATATCAGGTCGTGTACATAGCATGGCATACATGAGGCTCCCTATTGCAGAAGCATAAGGGATCTTGCTCATGCGTTCTATTTCCTCAGGTGTGCTAGGGCACATCTTCTTGGAAAGATGAATACCATGTCTGAAGGGTATTAATCCCCTCTTAGAGTTTTCCATACTAAACCTCTTTAGTACTTCCTCTATGTACATCTTCTGTGAAAGTCCTAGCATCCTATTCGGTCTATCCCTATAGACCTTAATTCCTAGAATAAAGGATGCTTCACCTAGGTCTTTCATGGAGAATTCCTTGGACAACCATATTTTGACTGTCGTCAACATGGGAATATCATTCCCAATAAGGAGGATGTCATCCACGTACAATACGAGGAAGACAACAGCGCTCCCACTGACCTTTTTGAAAACACACGGTTCCTCTTCGTTTTTGATGAAACCAAACTTTTTGATCACATCATTGAAACGAGTGTTCCAGCTCCGAGATGCTTGCTTAAGTCCATATATGGACCTTTGCAGCTTGCAAACCTTGTGATCAGTATCACTGGATGTGAAACCTAATGGTTGTTCCATATAGATATCTTCCTCAAGATATCCATTTAGGAATGCCATTTTTCACGTCCATTTGCCATATTTCATAATCAAAATAGGCTGCAACGGCAAGCAATGTGCGGATGGATTTTAGCATAGCCACTGGGAAAATGTATCCTGATAGTCAATGCCTTCGCGTTGACTATAACCTTTTGCCACTAGTCTAGCCTTGAATGTCTCCACATTTCCATCTGCACCAATCTTTCTCTTGAAGATCCATTTACACCCAATAGGTACTATACCTTCTGGTGGATCTACCAAGGTCCAGACTTGGTTTGAGTGCATCGAGTCAATTTCTGACTGCATTGCCTCTAGCCATTTCTCGGAGTCGATATCTGATATCGCCTCATTGTAGGTTTTGGGATCATCACCATGAGCACCATTACCTATGAGGAACATTTTCTCTACTTTCTCTGAAATAATACCTAAGTATCTTCTCAGGGGGACGGAAAACTCTTTTCGATCTACGAGGTGGAAGGAGGTAGTGTTCTTATTGGCTCAAACTGATTTAGGTTCCACTTGGTCCTTAGCTCGTTCCACTTGTGAGACTTTCTCATCAAGCTTGATCTATTTTCCAATGCCGCTGTCTTGAATAAACTATTTTTCAAGAAAGATGGCATGTCGACTCACAATCACATTGTGGTCTTCTGGAATGTAGAAATAGTATCCTAATGACTCTTTAGGATATCCTATGAATCGAGCTCTGAAGGACCTAAACTCTAACTTGTCCGCTTGTTGTCTTTTGACATGAGCCGGACAACCCCAAATTCTGAGATGACTCAGACTTGGTTTCTTACCGTGCCATATCTCATATGGTGTGGTAGGAACGATTTTAGAGGGAACCCTATTCAGTAGATAAATTGAAGTTAACAATGAGTATCCCCAAAGAAAATCAGGAGAGGTCTGTGAAGCTCATCATGGATCAAACCATATCCAATAAAGTCTGATTTCTCCATTCTGAAATCCCGTTGAGTTGAGGTATTCTTGGTGGAGTTCATTGAGAGACTATGCCATTTTTCTTTAGATAGTCTAGAAATTTTTAGCTAAGGTATTCACCTCCTCGATCTGATCGAAGAACCTTAATGGATTTTTCTGTTTGTTTTTCTACTTCATGTCTGAATTCTTTGAACTTTTCAAAAGCTTCAGACTTGTGTCTCATAAGATACACATACCCATACCTAGACAGATCATCGGTAAAGATAATAAAATAGATAAAATTATCTCTAGCCGGCACATCAAATGGGCCGCACACATCAGTATGTACTAGGGCAAGAAGATCTGTGGCCCTTTTTCCATGTCCTACAAAAGAAAGTTTAGTCATTTTGCCCTGAAGACAAGATTCATAAGTTGGATATGACTCGAAAGTCAACGAACTCAATAGCCCATTTTTTTTCAATTTGTTGATCCTATCTTCTGCTATATGACCTAATCTCAGGTGCCATAGATATATGTCGTTTAGACTATCCCTAGGTCATTTGGCATTCACATTTTGCTCGATAGTTAAAATAGGTACATCAATATGTAGCTGATAAAGATCATTAATAAGAAAACCATTTGTAATTTTATTTCTTTCATAAAGAATGTTACAATGGTCCTTAAAGAAGGTGATCACATAATCTTCTTGTGCTAAGCATGAAACAGAAATCAAATTCTTGCTAGCTGCAGGCACAAAATAACAATCTTTCAAAACTAAGTCTAAACCAGATGGTAATCGAAGAGGGTATGTTTCCACGACTACTGCAGCAACTCTTGCTCCATTACCGACACGTAGGATCATGTCTCCATCCCTCAGCCTCCTGCTATCCTCAAGACCCTGCATAGAAGTGCACAGATGAGCACTAGAACCAGAGTCAAGCACCCAACTGGATGCAGAAGAAACCGTAAGGTTAGACTCAATAACGAGCATACCTCCAGAAGGATCTTCCTTCTTGTTCTTTAGGGTGGCCAGGTAAGTAGGGATAGTTCCGCTTCCAATGGCCGTCGCTGTTGCAATGGAAACACTTTCCTTTGACATCGGCCTTCTTCTTCGGCTCTGCCTTCTTCTTCTTTGATCCTTCCATCTTTTGCTTTTTCACAGACTTCTTTTTTTTTTCAAAAGATTTTCTTTTAGAAAAAGTTCGTTCTATAGCAAAAACTGAGCCTTTAGAACCTTTCATAGAAAGCTCAGCGGTAACCAGCATATTCATTAATTCGGCCAAGGAATTCTGAAGTTTATGCATGTGGTAATTCATGATGAATTACCCATATGCATCAGTCAAGGATTGCAGAATAATATTGTTCTGCAGGTCCAAGTCCAACTTCACACCGAGCTTCTCAAGCTCTTCCATATCCTTGATCATTGTCAGACAATAATCTTGGACTGACTGCCCATCATGCATCTTAGCCTTAAAAAGTCATTTCGTGACTTGATATTTGGCTGCGCGACTCTGTTCACCAAATATCTCCTGCAGGTGAGCCAACATTTGGCGTGCAGTCCCGATATCCTCATATTGGCGCTGAAGCTCATCAGACATCGAACCCAACATGTAATATCTGACCTTATTATTTTCGTCTATCTATTTTTTCAGAGACGCTCTCTGTTCAACAGATGGACGGGCTGGTTATATGGGAGGGTCCTGATCCAAAACATAGGTTAACTTCTCAGAACCTAAAATAATTTTGTAGTTCCTGAGCCAATCTTTATAATTGGGTTCGATCAGTCTATGTGTGTCTAGGATACGTGCCAATGGGTTGGACGCAGACATTTTCCTATAGAGAGTCAAAGATTTTAGTTAGATATTGTAATTTTGACTTGATCAATTTATTTAGGGATTTTATTTTTAAACAAATTAGCTCCCACTATTTTCTCGAATCCCTACACTTCCTTTGTAGAGATGCGAAAATCTTCACGATTAATGATTTCTAGTGGATGGTGCAATCTCACCTAACTGACTCATCACCTCACCTAACAGTTATTGATGATGGGTTAGCCAATGAGTGAACAACTCTTGTTCAATGATTCTCTAATCATGGTGCACCCAAACTTGATCTCTAATTCATTCATGAATCTCACCGTATCCGAAATATTGATCCAACTCCTTAGTTAAGTCAGACCCACCATTTGCATAGACTGAATTCCTAATTGAGTCTCTCACCGTATCCAGGAATATTGAGTCCAACTCATCCTCCAGCCCATAGCATCCAATGCCTAATAGACATGGTTGCATCTTCTCGGTGCAACTGAGCCACTGTATTCAGCTAAGAACAATCAACCCCGGGAAGGGTCCGCACGTCTATAATGGTGGAAGACCTCAGACTTAATCTTTTCTTAGGGAGAATTGATACAGGTCTCATTAAACTAGACTTGGTTTAGTCATAACAATTATGACTAACCTAGTGGCATGGGTTAGCTCGGATTATTGACCACCTCAGATCAGAACTGTGTCAACAGATATGGTCAGGTAAGTGAGATCGGTGGAAGGAATATATCATTAACTCGTACAAGAACGCATTCAGATCGAGTAGCTTCCAATTAAAAATCAGTCGGTCGTATGTGCCAAATTTACCTTAGACACCAAATTATTGAGTCAGAACCAATTGGGTTAGCCTACAATCCAGACTCTAACCTCTGAGCCTAATTAGGTCTTGCTTGATCGTGACTCGATCTTGACCCAGACTTAATCCTATTAGGCTGGTCAATTTAAGCATTGTTGATCCCATCTAACCAACTCTTGATTCGATTTGATCAACCGCTTAGACCTAATTGAGCTACCCAAGTTCGAATCCAGTATTATGAATATGTCTTAGATCTGAAATTATCAATTTTAGACCTAATTAATATTTCATAAACTTAATTCTTAATTAAGTAGGGTTCATAAACAAAATATGTACAATAAATCCTAGGGTTTTAGGATCTAGGATTTTACAGAAAGTAAGTTTTGGATTTCTGATTAAGGACGAACACGCAGCACCCCTACACATCATAAGAACACCCCATCGAATGGAAAGAGAGGGCCTTCAAACCCTTCTTCGTTCTTATGATCGGACGGCCAAGAGGAACGCCTTAATCAGGAACATTCAATACTACAAAACAGTATCAAATCTATATCATATATCTCATATACAAAGTAGATCTAATCATGGCATATTTTGCATACATCTAATGTATCGAATCATGCATGTTTTTAGATCTAAATTATCTCATAATAATCTAAAAATTAGATTTAAATTGATCTTATCAAAATAAACCCTAATCTAGATAACTATGTAGAACTATTCTACAACTAGTCTAGACATGCATCAATCACATCTCATATGATATTTAAAATTAAATAATTTTATTTGCTATTTTTTAGATGTTATTATAACCATTATAATATCAAAAAATAGTAAATAAATGGATCTAAAATATGGGTTAATCAAATTAAATTGAAAACATGCAAGACTATTCTATAGAACTATTCTATTCTAGAACTAGTCATGCATATCTTCTAATCTTAGATCCTAATCATTTAATTTTAATTTTTTCTGATTTCATATCTGATCATATCTCATGTGACATCTAAAATTAATTATTTTTTAATTAAAATAAATTTAAAATTAGATCTAAACATTTTTAGAACCTGACTCTAATACCAGTTGAAAGGAAAATTTTGATTTTTCGGTCCAGATTCGTTCAGATCTGATCAGATCAAGAGATATATTTTAAATTTTTTTTTTTAATTTATATCAGATCTAAAATATTTTAAATCTAATTAATATTATTTTAATAAATAAAATAAATAAGAATAAATTAAATCAAATTTAATTTACCTGATTTGGGTAATCCTATTACCCTGTTGATGATCCTGTATGCAGTGGAAGGTTCTGGATCTAGCCACGCAAGCGTCTGGCCTTTACCGATATCCACTCAGGCTAGATCTGGAGATCCTCTTCTTCTCTATCACATCTTCAAAAATCAGATTTGGATCTGATTTGAAGGATCTTCAAAATTTCTTTTGAAGATCAGCAGTCGTCCTTTGCAGCAGCGCAACCTTCTTGCTTTTGATCGCCTTTCTCTTGCTTGAATCGCACCAACAAAAATCCAAAACTCTTTTTGAATGTGGAGAGCAAGGAGAGAAAGTGGTTTGGCGTAGAGAAGGAGAGGAGAGGCAACCTTGGGGCGTATGGAAACTCTTAGCCTCTTTGAGTTGGGTATAGGGTCTTATTTATAGACTAACTGTGATTTAACTCTTCTTCTTCCCAACCAATCATAACCCTTTATGAAATCAGATCTAAATCTGATTGGTGGAAATAGAGTCCCCTGGATTCTTCCTTAGAGGGCGCCTAAGACCAGTCAAACTGGATTCTTAGAAGAACTCTAATTGGAATCCAAAAGGGAGGTGGAGTCCTTGTCCAACAAGGACTCCTAGGTGCCTCCAACTTGGGCGCACGCCTAGGGTGGCATGCGCCCTTCTCCTTGCTAGGTTTTGGTAGGGGGACAAGCCCCCACTAGCTCTCCAATAGGTGCATGACATGTGGTCAAAAGTCAAAGTGTCAATGGTCAACGTTTGACCAGTCAAAGGTAGACTTTTGACCAAAGTCAAAGAACAAGAAATGGCAGGTGACCAAAAATGGTAGGTAATGTCTTACAAAATAAGACAACCTATTTTGACTTGGACTACCTCCAGTCAGACCATATGAAGGCCTCTGATTGAGCATAAACTTCTTTGGCTCAGACAGGACAACTTATTTATGATAGCAAAAGAAGAACGTTAGGTTCAATCGAGTACTAGCACGATTTTCTTAAACCTAATTGAATCTCATTCAGATCAATTGAACTAGATAAGTTCAATTGATGATCACCAGATTCAAATTCTTATTTGTGTGATCCAGTTAGGTTCAGTTCTGTATGGTAATGGGATATGTCATGATCTCTATCATCGACATCATCGAAACTCCTTTCGATGGATCAGAACTCTTCTGATTCGAATAGCTAGAATGATCGATCATCTAAATCATTCTAATTGCTCCCAAAATCCATCAGTGACACCTAGTAGTATATGGTGGCAATCCATCAGAGCTGAATGCGAACCTCTTGGTGCAGTTACCTATGTGATTAAGTTCTTCTATCTTGAGCCCCGATCAGATTAGGGTTAAGGTAAACTCGTCAAACCCTAGTTTCTGTCATATGATGTAATCATTCGATTCGAGTCTAATGTGAAAATCTAAATAGAAACTCTTTCTATTATTTCACTCTACCAATGGCCATGGGCTTCTAGACTTGATTCTCATTATTATCATAGGGCTGCTCCTCTACCACCGAGGTAGATAGATTCCATCTTGATGCCATCCAGTTCCTACAATGAACATGCTATAGCCAACATACACCTCAGGGTTCCATATGGCTAGGAGACCGAGTAATGGTGTAGTCAAACTATAACACCCTCAAGATGAACTGTCGATGCACCTTAGGTCAAAGAACCAGACACACTACTGCAGCATCGAGTCAGTCATTAACGAGAAGGTAGACTCCCTAATGACTACTCGAGGTGGTCACGCTCAGTGCCCTCGTTCTCTAATAAGTACCTATACTCTCGCTCCGGTGTCTCCACACCGTAGACTCAAGACTCATCTAGTAAAGAGAAGCGATTGTACACCAATCTTTCGGATCAATCACCATCCTCGTGATGATCCTATGGTCAGGAGCAATTTATGAGTTAATAATGATTATTCATGTCTTAAATTTTCAACTCTTGAAAATATAAATTATCATTGCCATTAACTCAAAGGATGTATCACAGACACTAAATACGCATATATGATAGAAAATAACCCATTTATTGATTTTAGTCAAAATTATAATTTTGCCTCTAGAAGTGTATTATAAGTGTCAGCCAATTCTGGCTTCTAGGGCACATATATCTAACAATGGGACCTAACACTTAGGCATGAAGAAGAAAATGGAGCGCGTATGGACTCCTTCTAGAAGTAGGTCGAGCCCATTCTAGCTTAAGTCTAATAAGACAAGAAAATTTGGTCTAATTCATTTGTTAGCATGTACTTTTTAGATCTAATGGGATTTTAACTAATCCTAATTGATTAATGGCTTCTCAAGCCCAATCAATTAGTCCAAGATCCCATCCCAATTGTGTGTAATCCAATGGATTCCATATTTAGCCAGCAGTAGGTCCAAGCTCATATACAACTTAATCTAATTAGAACTCTTCTAATTGATTAGGTCCAAAATATGATAATTCTAACTTAATCAATTAGAACTCTTCTAATTGATAAGTAAATCAAATTCTTTGATCCATAAAACCTACATGTCAAGATTGATATCTAGCAACATGTCATGACTATTCAGAAGATACAGAAGTTTGGTGGAATACCAAAATGCTCTTTCATGATGAGTTACCATATAATTCAATCCTTCAATTATACAACATTCTGAATAGGCTCATGGGCATGGAATACATGTCAAGCCCAAACATCTATCTATATATATCTCGATTTATTAATGAAGACTTGGATGATGAACTATTAGAAACTCTTTCTATTGTTCATCCTGCTCTAGCTAGAGACTCACTAAGTCAACATGCTATGAGACCACTTAGGATATTCTCTCCCCTTATGATGAGTAATCGATTTTTTATTGACCACTTATAACCTCCATACATACTTCATCATACCTAGAGCATCCTATACTAGACTCAAAGAGCCAAGGAGGGTATGAACCAAGGTATGGATCCATATACATAAGGTACCATAACGATTTCAAATCTAAGGATCATTTGTACTACTCTCGCTGAAGAACCGTCTATCGACCTATTCGTAAGACTCCATCAGATGTTCTTCTTGCGAATCAGTTTAGTAAACTTATTCTCTAATGAGTATCCATAATCTTATATTAGTGTCTTCATATAAGTAACTGTAAGATCAGCCACCATCTCTATCAAGCATACATAGGATGTACCAATCTATCCAGTATCATCGATCCCTAACTCAATAATTCTACGATTATGAATGTTTAGAATTAAGGCTATCACAAATACATTCACATAATTATCTATCTCATGGTTGAATTTTGAGTCCGTAATCATCTACCATGCATCATATAACAATTATACTAAAACATGATCATTAAGAACACATATTGTTCTAATTATGATATCATTCAACAATGTGTCGAAAGGGAAAATTGATCTCTCAAATTCAAGAAGCTCTAAGCTCATCTAAAGTTCTAATTTAGGATCGACTCTTGATCCGAGATCAATCACAAGACTTCTATATGTGATTCAATTCAAATCAAGATGCTAAAATATCATAAGGACCCTAATCAAATTAGGATCCTAGAGATTCAATCATCCCTAATTTAAATCAAGATTACAATTGGACAAAACTCATAATTGAATCAAGATTCCTAATCCAATTAGAATCTTAAACATCGATCAACATCAATTAAATCAAAACCAAAGATTAGAATTGTTGGATCCTTTCGAACATTGCATTAGATTTTTATAGTAACCTAGAATTTGGAATTGGATCAAGTAGGTGGTGCCCACTTTAATCAAGAACCCATCCTAAGGCCCCCAAATCCATAGATCAGCATCTTAAGGAAGTGGGGTGTCCCTTAAGGCTTATTAATCTAAAAGTATGGCATCCCAAATTTTATCCAAGCCTAAATAAAGTAGCCGGCCAAGATTGGGTTAGGGAAGAATGCATCTCATACTCTTCCCTAATTCTATTGCATCACATGCATCAAGAACGAAATTCCATGATGGAATCTGATGATTAAACCATTAAGAACTTGTCACACAAGTCTTAGATCAATGAAATTTCAATCCAAAAACTTATTATGATCAAAAGAAATTCAAGATCCATCATCAAGAACCAACAATTCAGCAATCAATATTGCATAATTTATTTTTTTTTAGATCAAGACATATGATGAATTAGATCTAAGCTATACCACAATAACAATGTGAAATTTGATTAAATCAATCAAGGATGGCTCTGATACCATTGTTATACACACACACACATATATATATAACATTACTTTTTTTTTTCTTTTTTTCTTGCTTCCAAACAAGTGGAAAAGTAATTATTTTCTTTTTTTTCTTTAAACTTCCAAATTGGAGGAGAGAAATATATATTTTTTTTATTTTCTTTTCTTTGCTCTCCTTACTAACATTTTGTTTTCTTTTCCTTTCTTCCCCAAACTCCCAAACAAAGCTAAGGGTTGGACTAGGATTTTAACAAGTGCTTCTAGAAAGAAGGCACACTAAAAATATCAAAAGAAATGTTCTTAAATAATGATATTTTTATAATTACTCATCTTTATGAACAACAGTTAAAATAACAATCTTCAATAAAACTACGGTAACTTCCTCATTCAAGCTGCAATTAAGATCGCTCAAGATATGTTGAAAGGCTAACTCGATGCTAGATCAGAGGAACTGGAATGAGTGTCAAACTCAATCTATATTGACTAAAGAGAAGCCATACTTTGGTCTAATGATCATAGGATTGCATCTTGACTTACTATCATCCAACTTTTACAAAATTTATATTTATTAGCAAACTTTGTATTGGCTAGTGGATCTTTTTTCTTTTTCTTTCTTTTAAAGACTTGTTGTATTACTATTCATGGCTTTAATAAGAAAATGTTATAATGGATACCAGAGGAATAGGGAGTCTAAATTTAATTTTGAAGGGCGAAATAGAAGAGAGAGGATGCTTTCATTTTTTATGACCTTATTAATTATCTGGGTTCAATAAATCTAATATACATACATACATACATACATACATATATATACATACATACATACATACATACATACATACATATATATATATATATATATATATATATATATATATATATATATATATATATATATATATATATATACATCCTATGGATTAAGGCACATCTAATGGTAAAGCATTAGAATTTTCTTTTCAAAGGATTTAATGATCCAATGGGATCTCTTCTTAAAGCTAAAGATTGGATTTAATGATGCAGTGGGATTTAATGATGCATGTTAAATTTTTCTCTTATTAGAATATGGCGTTAAACATGATGCCCATTAAAATAAATTTAATGGCCAAGCACCTCTCCTTGGTCAACACCAACAAACTTTAAATCTTTCTCAATCCCACTTTTTATTGGTCATGTTTTATATACATTGATTATTTTCTACCGCACAGCAACCATTTGTGGAAATGTCTAAGGAAATCTTTTTTTTTGAGAGAGAGATATTGAGAGATAGAAATGGGAATGTAAATAACTAAGAAGTATTTGAATGACTTTAATGACCCTCATTAAAACTAATTTAATGATCTTTTTCTCTAATTAAAATATGTTGCTTATTAAAACATGATGTCCACTAAAATAATTTCCTACATGGTGTGCACCTCTCCTCTCATGGCCTTACGAAGGTGGGTCTGGTCCCATGCTTCTTAATTAAATTGATGGCCTGATGAGGTACTTGAGAAGGTATGTCATGGGAGCACTAAAATATTGCATCTATCATACATCTTGATACATGATTAATGATTAATACTAAAAATAATCCATCAAATGTCTAAGGAGCATCAAATATACTATGCTCCAAACTTATGTAAGTACTAGTCTTAACTTATCATGTAACATAACTTTAAGATTTTGCTGTAATTAAAAGTTTAAAGGATCTATAGAAAACCATCATATAATAGAAGCCGTTCTTGGCTTTGAGGATTTATTTTTGAAAAAAATGCTAATAGCATGCTCTTACTATGTACAGATAAATTTGAAGCCATCTAGGATTGCCGAAGGATCTGAATGCAAGATTAATTTATAAGAAGGGCTCAATTGGCGATATCTTAAAACCATTCAAAAAATAGCTTTCTCACAAAATTTAAGCTACAATATCGATGGTGGTTTCACCAAAAAAATTATCAAATCTAAAATTATAAAAAAATTATAAATATAATATAAGACATGTTTCATCAACTTGAACTTGCGATGATGAAATAATTAGTCTTTTAGCACATATCAAAAAAATCTTTTAATTTGTTATCTTTCTCAGAAGAAGCATTTAAACTCATCGGCGGCTGCTTGCATTTAATACTTCTTACCTAATATGCAAAAAATTAGAAATATTATTTATATATCCAACCTAAAAAAATATAAAATCATAATATTATGTTTGTTATACCTGGCTCCATTGAACACTATTTGATGATTATGAACTTTGAGATAATAGATTTAGCATTGATTGTTGTGAAGAACAAAAGTAATATAAAACTTTCAGATGCTTCTATAAGCTAAATATGTATAAGTTCATACGTAGTTCTTAAAATAATTTATCCTTAATAACTGAGTAAAACTTGGAATGCTGGTGGATTGATCTTATTGGTTTGTCCAAGATAATAGTGCAGAAACTATAATACCCTACAATATATTATGCATGGCTAAATTAGGAAAAATTATAAATATGATGAGTAATTAGTACTTAATTAAGATATAATAGATAAAGTAACAACTTGGCATGTTTGATATGGCATGAAAGAAATATAGTACCGAGGTTGAACCTTGCACCAATCATAATAGCATGTAAAGAGGAGGTCATATGTAACTATGCCTAATATAAAAAATTACTAGTTAATCATAAGCAATATTACCTTAGAAAAATTATAATCCAAAGGGATGGGTGATGGTATTGCAACATGTGAAAAATTGGACTTCATAGGCTTCCCCCCTTTTTTTTTTGCAAGTCTTTCTCTATGCCACTCTTAAGTCGAGTCTTTCCTTTATGATCCTCTTTCTTTTTAAGTCCTTTTGGCATTATAATATCCATATTATCCATTTCTTTGTTTGCCTTAACTTTATAATTTGCATTGGATCAAGTATCAGGAGTTTTTGTAATAGCTTGGTCAACCTTATTTTGCCTTTGAATAATTTCTTCTACCTTTTTCCTTAACTCAATCGAATGATCGTATAAGAGTTGGTATGCTTCCTCACATTCTGATGCTCTAGCAATAATTTTGACATATCTTGGGCACAAAAATTTATAGTGATTTGAATATCCCCTTCAATTTATTTTTCATGAAAATTATAAACACAACCATCTCTTGCCATTTTGGTCCATCTTTCCAAAATATATTTATCTCGTATAACTTTGATGTCTAATGTATCAAGAACTTTAATTGCATGGCTGCACAAAAATTCATGTGTCTCAAACTTTCTACATGTACAAGAAATAGTCAAATCCAAAGGGTCAAACACCTTATATTGATTTTCTTTTCCATATATTGCAACCATGTATTCATGAGTTGGCATACTTTCATCTTGATGTATGATGTAGACTGATATGAACTCTTCATATTTTTTTTGAAAAATTTGAAATATTGCACTTGTATAAATCTTGGCAATGTGTTAGCACAGATGCTTTAATCTTAAGCTTTGGCAATTTATGTCTAGAGTTATATTCAGCCTTTTCTGTATCTCTTATCTTCAACTACCCTCTCAAAATGTCTGAAGAATCGTATTAAGTTCATATCTGATTTTAAATAATTTCTTAAGGCATAATTAAAGCTTTTACTTAATTGTGTACTTTTCATACCGGTTGAAAAGCTCCACTTAACATATGCTCTAGCCTATTTCTCCTTTAATTCAAATATTTTATTCAACCAACTATTCTCACAAATATCATATTTTTCAAGCATAACCTTCCATAAATTTAAAATTCATCTGCCTCCTCACATTCATACGTGCACTTCTTGAATTCATTTTTAAAATCACTATTATCCTAAATAAATGATTCAAGTGCTTGAGGGCATTTTGTTTCATATGCCATGTACATAATCAATGGTATACTTCTAGCATCATTAGTGAAATTGTTTCATCATGTGAAAATAGTTTTTGGCTTCTTTGCTGACATTGCCTCAAGAAAAGTCTCAAATAGCCATTGAAATGATTCGATAGTTTCAACATATAGAAGAGTCGCTCAAAAAATGATCGTTTTCCTATGATAATTAAAACCAATTAAGGATGCAAAAGGTCGAAACTCTTTGTTAGTTCTAAATGTTGTATCAAATAAAATCACATCACCAAAATAACCATAATCTATAATCATCTTAGCATCTGTCCAAAAAATATTGGTTATTTTTTCATTAGCATCTAATTAAACCACATAGAAAGAGGCATGATATTTCAATAATTGCTCTTGAAAATACTTCATCAACACCCTAGTTTCTCCTTGTTTCATTTTCCATTGTCATCCGATTCGAAGAATATTTTTGTGATCTTGTTTGGTGAATCCAATATTGGCCCCACCGCCATGAGAATCCTTCAACCTAATACCAGCATCATTTATTAGATCAATTTCATATGTTTGGGCTTTTGACATTTTACGTTAGGATGGCATCATGTGGGAGCAAGATGGAATGTGAAGAGGATGGTCATGCTCCACCGCAAAGTTTTCAATTTAAAATTTTTAACTACTTTTGTTAAACTTAATAAGCATATATGCCATGCAACTGGTTCTTATTTTAGCACGATGATTCTTTACATGATCATTACGTTTGTCTGAAAGTTGAAAACCTTCTTTACAATATGCAAATTTTTTGGAGGGTACTTGATCGATTTTTCGATGCTTGTTTGTATAATCTCTTCGAATACTAAATCTAATTATCCATCCATAATAATTGTAAAATTCATATGCATCATTTTCATATTCAAATTTCATGCCTACATTTAGGATGTATCTATGAAAATCATGAGAATCAATTGTATTTTCATCAACTTGACTCTCTGTCATAGTAAACTTCCTGCATATTAGAATAAATTAACTAAATATTAGTAACAATATGCAATTAAAAATTTCAAACATATATAAGATTATTGATTGCATAATAAATTAGTAAATATAATAATAATTATTTGTTTGATATGTTTTGCCTTCTTTTGAATGATGTTATGGTTAATTTCCTAGTGTATTCTATAGTTATGAATGTAAGGTTACATTATAAGAAACTATCTTTACAGGCTTTGAAAGGAAAATAATATCCATATATCCTTGCCAATTTAACTAGCACAATAATTAGTTACAACATGGTAATATTTAGACTTCTTAACTAAATGTTTTTGGCTTTGCTTTGTGTTCTTTTATTACTAAGTATTTAATAGGCTAGTAGACGATGCAACAAAACAATGCAATGACATAGATGATAAGCCTTTTACATAGATATTGGCTTCATTTAAGATCCTTTTTTTGGTCCTATATTGATATAGATAGCAAGTAATTATATCAAACCAAATAATTTTCTACACCAGACTCCATTTTACTAGATTTTCCTTACCTAGTCATTAGTTTATTACAAAATATCTACCATATCATTCCTTTAATTACTTCATCAGTGGTATATTAAGCTCTCTTTTTCTTTATTACAAAAATAATTTTTGTCGATAGCAACAAGACCAAACAATATAATATATTATAATATAAATATTTATACTTCTTAATTACTTATTATATGTTTTATAGATAAATTAAATTACTAGACATTTTCACAAATACTTGCTATGCAGTAAAAAGTAATTAATCCATATAAAACATGACCAATAGAAAGTGGAAGAAATAGGGAACAATGATAATGAATATGGAGTAGCCTTTACCAAAACGTGGTAGTAAAGATGTGGAATGATGGTAGATTATAGTGTCTTCCTTGCATTACTATTGATTAAGGAAGATTCAAGAGGATGACAGAGTTGAAGAGGTCTGTTAATATTTGCCGAGAAAGATCAGACCAAATCCACTATCTTCTAAGATGGATATTTTTAAAAAAAATAAAATAAAATAATGTTAAAGAGCAAAGAAGCAGTAGTGATGGTCTGGATCCTCCCAAAAAGAGAAAAGAAGAGCATTATTAAATTTTATTTTAATCAAAGAGGAGGGATGCATCGCCATTAAATTTATTTTAACAAGTGTCATGTTTTAATGTGCATCATTAAATTCCATCATTAGCTTTAAGAAGAGATCCCGTCAGATCATTAAATCCTTTGAAAAGGTGATTCTAATGCTTTACCATTGAATCTATCTTACTTTATGTGGATGCAATCTAGGTATGCACAGTACGGTGTGGTGCAAAAAATTACACTATAGAGGATCCGCTCCCTTTATCATCTGCCAAAATGATAAGATGTGGTGAGGGAGGAGTGCAGGCATGATGGTTTGTGATGCATTGCATCAGGAGGGGGTGATAACTAATGGGAAGGGAGGGGGAAAATGGTAACGAGAAGGCGAGGGGGAAGGAAGAGGATATGGAGAGTGGGGTAGGCATATGGATGGAACATTTTAATGGAAAGGAGAAAGAGAAGGAACAGAATATTGAGAATGGATCCGAAAGTAAACATATCGATGGAATCGGTTACAATGGTAAGGAGCAAGATAACAGACAACATCAATAATAGAAACTGCTAGCAAAGAAGAAGCAGTACCATTGTCACACCTCTCGCCAAATTCAAGTAATAGAAGCATGATATTTTCATTATTGTTTCCATTTTTTCCCTTTCTTCACATACTTTAGAATTTTTTGCATTTTTTTCTTGAAAAACAAAAGGGGAACTTTGGTTATTGTCTAAATTTTGTTTTTCAAGTTTTTGAATGATATTAAAAATAGGTTTTTTAAGGAATGTCCCCACCTAGATGACATATAACTATGGAAATTAAACCAGGAACTTGGCCTTAAATCCCTCTTGCCAAGTCAAAATTTGGTTTTAAGCACAATTATCTATCACAAGCATTTTTTTTATATTTAAATTTTTTTTATAGTAAATAGCTTTTTTTCCTTCATCATGTGTTTAAAGTAGGGCAGTTTCCTACCAAAAGAAGAAGCATGATTTGAATAAGTGTGATTTAAATATGCCTCGATTGTAGTAAGATGCCAAAATGCCTTCTAGGTCCTGGTTCCAATGTGTGTACTTATATTAAGAAGCATGATTTAAATAAGTATGATTTGAATATGCCTCAATTGTAGTAAGAAGCTAAAATACATTCTAAGTCCTGGTTCCAATGTATGTACTTATCTTAAGAAGGTGCTTTTTAGATGACATAATCTTCTCCTTATCTCGAAAGTAAGAAAGAGATCATAAAAGTTGTGGTTCTCATTCATCTAAACTATTTGTATTACTTTGAGAACTTTTAACCCCTCCTTGAGCGGTGGTCTAAGATCCTGCAGCTCGCTACGCAAAAAAGAGCCCAATTTAAATGCTAAGAAATAATTCTTGTTCATATCAGCTTAAATATAATTTTATATTAAAAAAATATATCTTTAAGATAATATCTCTTCACTTTCTATGTGTATATTAATAAAAATAGGAGTGCGCTTACTAAAGTAAGGACTCATTTGGTTTACGGGAAGTGGAGGGAGAAGGAGATAATTTCTGAAAAGTGAAGATGAAGCCTTTTATTTGGTTGGAGTTTTAAGAGGAAAGAAAATAAAAAAGACTCTAAAAAGTTACTTTCCATATCTTATGAAAAATAAAAATTTATGGAGAAGGTGAGTTTTGGTACTTTCTGTAGAGTGAAAAGTGATAGTACTTTTGCTTTTCCAAAATATCATTTTAAGATCTATGGATAAGATTTTATAAAATATCATGGATGATTAGGATGAAATACTAAATAATGATGATATAATATAATAATATTATTATTTTAATATTTATATAAATATAATATTAATATTATAATATTTATTATAATTTAATATTTATATTAATATATCAATATTTATATTAATATAATATTATATTTATTGGTGCAGAATTTGATCGACATCGGATCGAGCTGGAGTGGAAGAGGACGAGGTCGCCGTCGGTGACCTACAAAATAAAGCTCCATCTGGAGTCGGTGGTGGTGGCTCCGACAGAATTTTTCGACGATCAAGTCAGCTCTTTTGGCCAACAGAAATGGAGTGCTCAGGTAAGAGAAGTGAGCTTAGAGCTTAGAGAAAATCTATCTGGAGGGTTCCTTTTTATAGGTGGAGCTTGTAGCAGATTGATGGTGATAGCTGCAGCCGTCTGGTAGCGGACCGTTCGAGATCGCATGAAATTTGATACGGAGAGGGAGAGACATCGTCGGACTGATAGTGGCGGCCATGTCGTCCAATCGTGGACCGCATGGGGCATGTTACGGAGAGAGCGGTGTCGCCAGACTGATAGTGATGGTCACGTCGTCTGGTGGAAGCATGCGTTCGGGGTCTGACTGTAAGAGTAATTTGGAATGAGGTTGGCTCCTGTAGGAATCCGGTTGCAGGAGCAATCCGGAAGGAGGTCGACTCTTGGAGGAGTTTGACTGTAGGAGCGATCCGAAAGGAGTTCAGCTCCTTAAGAAATTTGACTGCAGGAGCGATCCAGAAAGAGTTCAGCTTCTGAAGAAATTCGATTGTACGAGCGATCCGAAAGGAGTTTGGCTTCTGAAAGAATCTGACTGAAGAAGAATTTTGGAAGGAATTTGGCTTCCGTAGGAGTCCGACTGAAGGAATCAGGGAGGAGTTTGGCTCCCATAGGAGTCCGACTGAAGGAGGAGTTTGACTGAAGGGGCTCGACCACTGAGGAGTTCGGTCGAAGCTCGATCGCTGAGGAGTTCGACCGGGACTCGATCGCCGAGGAGTTTGGCCGACTGAAGGAGTTCGGCTAAGGCTCGTCCGCTAAAGCCCTTTCATGACTACCGATTGCACTAGGCTGAGCATGAGATTGGACTTCGACGAGAGTGGAGTTTATCCCCAATAATAGTGAATCCAATTGTAGAAAAGATCTAGAAGGAGTTCGGCTCCTGAAAGAATCTGACTGAAGGAGAATTTCGGAAAGAGTTCGGCTCCCGTAGGAGTCCGACTGAAGGAGTTAGGGAGGAGTTCGGTCCCCATAGGTGTCCGACTGGAGGAGGAGTTCGACTGAAGGGGCTCGACCGCTAAGGAGTTCGGTCGGCTGAAGGAGTTTGGCTAAGGCTCGTCCGCTGAGGAGTTCGATCAGAGCTCGATCGCTGAAGAGTTCGATCGGCTGAAGGAGTTGGGCTAAGGCTCGATCGCTGAAGAGTTCGATCGACTGAAGGAGTTGGGCTAAGGCTCGACCGTTGAAGAGTTCGATCGACTGAAGGAGTTGGGCTAAGGCTCGTCCGCTGAAGCTCTTCCATGACTACCGATTGCATTAGGCTGAGCATCAGACTGGACTTCGATGGGAGCGACGTTTATCTCCAATAATAGTCCCCTCTACTCTCGAGTTTGAAATTCGAAGGAAGGGAGTACCAAAATAGGCGACTGCTGAAGTTCTTTTTCGGACTCTGCATCCATTGAAGTTGAAGCTTAGAAGAGATCTTATCTCCAGTCAAAATTGACGTTGAAGTTGAGGCTCGAGGGATCCCGTCTCCAATCGAGGTCCAAGGAGATCTTATCTTTTGTTGACATTACGGTTGAAGCTCGGGAGAGATCCTATCTCCAATCGAGATTGAAGTTGAAGTTGAGGCTCGGGGGAGATCTCATCTCCAGCTGAGATTGAAGTTGAAGTTGAGGCTTGGGAGAGATCTCATCTCCAATCGAGATTGAAGGAGATCTCATCTCCTATTGATGCAGATGTTGAAGCTCGAGAGAGATCCTATCTCCAATCGAGGTTGAAGTTGAAGTTGAGGCTCGAGGAAGATCTTATCTCTAATTGAGGTTGAAGAAGATCTCATCTCTTGTTGATGCAGACGTTGAAGTTCGGGAGAGATCCTATCTCTAGCCAAGGTTGAAGTTGAGTTGAGGCTCGGAGGAGATCTCATCTTCAATCGAGGTTGAAGGAGATTTCATCTCCTGTTGATGTAGACGTTGAAGCTCGGGAGAGATCTTATCTCTTGTAGCCGAGGTTGACTTGATCGCTCGAAAGAGATCTTATCTCTAGCCGAGGTTGATTTGGTCGTTCGAAAAAAATCTTATCTCTAGCCGAGGTTGACTCGGTCGCTTGTGGGAGATCTTATCCCCGATAGTCGAGGTTGAAGATTGAGCTCGGGAGAGATCTTATCTCCAGCAGTCAAGATTGAAGAAGATTTTATCTTTTGTAGAAGCTCGGAGGAGATCTTATCTCTAGCAGCCGAGGTTGACTTGATCGCTCGGAAGAGATCTTATCTCTAGCTGAGGTTGACTCGATCGCTCGGAAGAGATCTTATCTCCGACAGTCGAGGTTGAAGGAGATCTTATCTCCTATAAAGCTCGAGGGAGATCTTATCTCCAACAGCCAAGATTGAAGGTTGAGCTCGGAGGAGATCTTATCTCCAGCAGTCGAGGTTGAAGGTTAAGCTCGGGGGAGATCTTATCTCCAGCAATCGAGGTTGAAGGTTGGGCTCAGGGAAGATCTTATCTCCAGCAGCCGAGATTAAAGGAGATCTTATTTTTTGTAGAAGCTTGAAAAAAATCTTATCTCCAGTAGTCGAGGTTGACTCGGTCGCTTGGGAGAGATCTTATTTGTAGCCAAGGTTGACTCGATCGCTCGAGAGAGATCTTATCTCCGACAGTCGAGGTTGAAGAAGATCTATATCTTTTATAGAAGCTTGGGGGAGATCTTATCTCTAGCAGCCGAGGTTAACTCGGTCGCTTGGGAGAGATCTTATCTCTAGCTGAGGTCGACTCGATCGCTCGGAAAAGATCTTATCTCCGATAGTTGAGGTTGAAGAAAATCTTATCTCCTGTAGAAGCTCGGGGGAGATCTTATCTCCACGCGAGCGAGTGATTGAAGGTTGAGGCTCAAGAGATATCTTATCTCCCACAGCCAGAGATTGAAGGTTGAGCTCAGGAAGATCTTATCTCCAGCAGCCGAAGGGTTGAAGAGATCTTATCTCCCTGTCAGCGAAGCTCCGGAAGAATCTTATTTGCCACAGCTGTTCCGAGGTTGACTCGATCACTTGAAGAGATTCTATCTCTTAGCCGAAGGTTGACTAATCGCCTCGAAGGAGATCTTATTCTCCGGACAGTCGAGGTTGAAGAGATCTTATCTCCTGGGTAGAAGCTCGGAGGAGATCTTATCTCAGCAACTGAGGTTGACTCGATCACTTGGGAGAGATCTTATCTCTAGCGAGGTTGACTCGATCGCTCGCAGGGAATCTTATCTCTGAAGTGAGGTTGAAGGAGATCTTATCTCCTGTTAGAAGCTTGGGGAGATTCTATCTCCAGCAGTCGGAGGTTGAAGATTGAAGTCGGGAGAGATCTTATCTCCAACAGCTCGAGGCTGTGAAAGATCTTATCTCATGTAAAGCTCGGGGAGAATCTTATCACTTCAGCAGCAATCGGGTTGAGGTTGGAGCTGGAGTAGAGATATTTTATCTCCAATAGCAAGGTTGAAGGTTGGGTTGGAGGGACGATTTATCTCCAGTAGCGAGGTTGTATAGAAGATCTTCATTCTCCTGTAGAAGCTCAGGAGAGAATCTTTTCCAGCAATTGAGGTTGACTCTCAATGCGCTGCGAAGAGTCTTATCTTCAGTAGTCCGAGATTGAAGAAGAATCTACTCCTTGTAGAAGGCCGGGGAAGATCTGTATCTCCAGCAGTCGAGGGATTGACTCGATTGACTCGACAAGAGATCTTTATCTCTTAATCGAGATTGACTCGATCGTCGGGAGAGATCTTCCTCTTGTGGAGCATCGAGGTATAAAAGTTAAGCTCGGGGGAGTCTTATTCTCCAGAGCTGAGGTTGAATGAGGATCTATCTAGCCTACTAGGAGCTCGGGGGAGATTATTATCTCCAGCAGACGATGCTTGACTCAGTCGTCGAGAAGGATCTACCTTCTCTAGCTAAGGTTGATTTCGTACGCTTGGGAAGACTCTTATCTCTGCCATGTCAAGTGAAGAGATCTTAATCTTTTGTGAAGCTTGAAAAAAATTTTATCTCCAATAACCGAGGTGAGAGGTGAGCTCGAGGGAGTGCCATCGGATATATTCAGCAACAGCTGAGGTGACTCGATCGCATGAAGAACTCTTATCTCTAATCGCAGTTTTGACTCGAATCGGCTTCGAAAGAACTTGTCTTAGATCATATTGCCTAGAGTATATGTGCCCTAGAAGCCAGAATTGGCTGACACTTGTAATACACTTCTAGGGGCAAAATTATAATTTTGACTATAATCAATAAAATGGGTTATTTTCTATCACATATGTGTATTTAGTGTCTGTGATACATCCTTTGAGTTAATGGTAATGATAATTCATATTTTCAAGAGTTGAAAATTTAAGACATGAATAATCATTATTAACTCATAAAATGCTCCCGACCATAGGATCATCACGAGGATGGTGATTGATCCGGAAGGTTGGTGTACAATCGCTTCTCTTTAGTAGATGAGTCTTGAGTCTACGGTGTGGAGACACCGGAGCGAGAGTACAGGTACTCGTTAGAGAACGAGGGCACTGAGCGTGACCACCTCGAGTAGTCATTAGGGAAGTCTACCTTCTCGTCAATGACTGACTCGATGCTGCAGTAGTGTGTCTGGTTCTTTGACCTGAGATGCATCGGCAGTTCACCTTGAGGGTGTTATAGTTTGACTACACCATTACTCGGTCTCCTAGCCATATGGAACCCTGAGGTGTATGTTGGCTATAGCATGTTCATTGTAGGAACTGGATTGCATCAAGATGGAATCTATCTACCTCGGTGGTAGAGGAGCAGCCCTATGATAATCATGAGAATCAAGTCCTGAAGCCCATGGCCATGGCAGAGTGAAATAATAGAAAGAGTTTCTATTTAGATTTTCACATTGGACTCGAATCGAATGATTACATCATATGACAGAGACTAGGGTTTGACGAGTTCACCTTAACCCTAATCTGATCGGGGCTCAAGATAGAAGAACTTAATCACACAGGTAGCTGCACCAAGAGGTTCGCATTCAGCTCTGATGGGTTGCCACCATATACTGCTAGGTGTCACTGGTGGATTTTGGGAGCAATTAGAATGATTTAGATGATCGATCATTCTAGCTGTTCGAATCAGAAGAGTTCTGATCCATCGAAAGGAGTTTCGATGATGTCGATGATAGAGATCATGACATATCCCATTACCATACAGAACTGAACCTAACTGGGTCACACAAACAAGGGTTTGAATCTGGTGATCATCAATTGAACTGATCTAGTTCAATTGATCTGAATGAGATTCAATTAGGTTCAAGGAAATCGTGCTAGCACTCGATTGAACCTAACGTTCTTCTTTTACTATCATAAATAAGTTGTCCTGACTGAGCCAAAGGAGTTTGTGCTCAATCAGAGGCCTTCATATGGTCTGACTGGAGGTTGTCCAAGTCAGAAAAGGTTGTCTTATTTTATAAGACATTACCTGCCATTTTTGGTCACCTGCCATTTCTTGTTCTTTGACTTTGGTCAAAAGTCTGACCTTTGACTGGTCAAATGTTGACCATTGACACTTTGACTTTTGTCCACATGTCATGCACCTATTGGAGAGCTGGTGGGGGCCTGTCCCCCTGCCAGAACCTGGCAAGGAGGAGGGCGCACGCCACCCTAGGCGTGTGCCCAAGTTGGAGGCGCCTAGGAGTCCTTGTTGGACAAGGACTCCATCCTCCTTTTTGGATTCCAATCAGAGTTCTACTAAGAATCCAACTTTGACTGGTCTTAGGCACCCTCTAAGGAGGAATCCAGGGGTCTCTATTCCCAACCAATCAGATTTAGATCTGATTTCACAAAGGGTTGTGATTGGTTGGGAAGGAAGAGGAGTTGGATCACAAGCTTAGTCTATAAATAAGACCCTGCGCCCAACTCAGATTCTATGAATATGAATTGAGAGATTTTCCCACGCCCCAAGGCTGCCTCTCCCCTCTCCTCTCCATGCCTAAACCACCTTCTCCCCTTCTCTCCACGTCCAAAAGGAGTTTTGGACTTGGTTGGTGCGATTCCAGATCAAAAGAAAGGCGATCAAAAGAAGAAGGCTGCGCTGCTGCAAAGGACGACTGCTGATCTTCAAAAGAGAGTTTTGAAGATCCTCCAGATCAGATCCAGATCTAATTTTTGGAGATGTGATAGAGAAGAAGAGGATCTCCAGATCCAACCCGAGTGGATACCGGTAGAGGCCAGGCACTTGCGTGGCTAGATCCAGAACCTTCCGCTGCAATCAGGATCATCAACAGGGTAATAGGATTACCCAAATCAGGTAAATTAAATTTGATTTAATTTATCTTATTTTATTTTATTTATTAAAATAATAAGAATTAGATCTGAAAATATATCAAGATCTGATTGGGATCAAGAGAAAAATTTTTGAAATATATCTCTTGATCTGATCAGATCTGAACGAACCTGGACCGGGAAATCAGGATTTCCTTCAACTGGTATCAGAGCCATGGTTCTAAATTATTTAGATCTGATTTTTTAAATTTATTTTAATTAAAAAATAAGTGATTTCAGATGTCACATGAGATGTGATCAGATCTGAAATCAAAAAAAATTAAAATTAAATGATTTGGATCTAAGATTAGAAGATATGCATGACTAGTTCTAGAATAGAATAGTTCTATAGAATAGTTTTGCATGTTTTTGATTTAATCTGATTAAATCATATTTTAGATCTTTTTATTTACTATTTTTTGATATTATAAGTGTTATAATAACATCTAAAAAATAGCAAATAAAAATTATTTAATTTTAAAATATCATATGAGATATGATTGATGCATGTCTAGACTAGTTGTAGAATAGTTCTACATAATTATCTAGATTAGAATTTATTTTGATTAGATCAATTTAAATCTAATTTTTTAGATTATTATGAGATAATTTAGATCTGAAAATATGCATGATTTGATACATGAGATGTATGCAAAATATGCCATGATTAGATCTAATTTATATATGAGATATATGATATAGATCTAATAACTGTTTTGTAGTATTGCATGTTCCTGATTAAGGCGTTCCTCTTGGCCGTCCGGTCATAAGAACGAAGAAGGGTTTAAAGGCCCTCTCTTTCCCATTCGATGGGGTGTTCTTATGATGTGTAGGGGTGCTGCGTGTTCGTCCTTAATCAGAAACCCAAAACTTACTTTCTGCAAAACCCTAGATCCTGAAACCCTAGGATTTATTGTGCATATTTTGTTTATGAACCCTACTTAATTAAGAATTAAGTTTATGGAATATTAATTAGGTCTAAAATTGAGAATTTTAGATCTAAGACATATTCATAATACTGGGTTCGGGCTTGGGTAGCTCAATTAGGTCTAAGCGGTTGATCAAACCGAATCAAGAGTTGGTTAGATGGGATCAACAATGCTTAAATTGACCAGCCTAATAGGATTAAGTCTGGGTCAAGATCGAGTCACGATCAAGCAAGACCTAATTAGGCTCAGAGGTTAGAGTCTGGATTGTAGGCTAACCCAATTGGTTCTGACTCAACAATTTGGTGTCTAAGGTAAGTTTGGCACATACGACCGACTGGTTTTTAATTGGAAGCTACTCGACCTGAATGCATTCTTGTACGAGTTAATGGCATATTCCTTCCACCGATCTCACTTACCTGGCCATATCTGTTGACACAGTTCTGATCTGAGGTGGTCAATAATCCGAGCTAACCCATGCCACTAGGTTAGTCATAATTGTTATGACTAAGCCAAGTCTAGTTTAATGAGACCTGAATCAATTCTCCCTAAGAAAAGATTAAGTCTGAGGTCTTCCACCATTGTAGATGTGCGGGCCCTTCCCGGGTTGATTGTTCTCGGCTGGATACAGTGGCTCAGTTGCACCGGGAAAGATGCAACCATGTCTATTAGGCATTGGATGCTATGGGCTGGAGGATGAGTTGGGCTCAATATTTCGGATACGGTGAGAGACTCAATTAGGAACCCAGTCTATGCAAATGGTGGGTCTGACTTAACTAAGGAGTGGATCAATATTTCGGATACGGTGAGATTCATGAATTAGAGACCAAGTTTGGGTGCACCATGATTAGAGAATCATTGAACAAGAGTTGTTCACTCATTGGCTAACCCATCACCAATAACTGTTAGGTGAGGTGATGAGTCAGTTGGTGAGACCGCACCACCCACTAGAAATCATTAATCGTGGAGATTTTCGCATCTCTACAGAGGGAGTGTAGGGATCCGAGAAAATAGTGGGAGCTAATTTGTTTAAAAATAAAATCCCTAAATAAATTGGTCAAGTCAAAATTACAGTATCTAACTAGAATCTTTGACTCTCTACAGGAAAATGTCTGCGTCCAACCCATTGGCACGTATCCTGGACACACATAGACTGACTGGACCCAATTATAAAGATTGGCTCAGGAACTACAAAATTGTTTTGGGTTCTGAGAAGTTAACCCATGTTTTGGACCAGGACCCTCCCACCTTACCAGCCCGTCCATCTGTTGAACAGAGAGCGTCTCTGAAAAAAATGGATTGACGAAGATAATAAGGCCAGATATTACATGTTGGGCTCGATGTCTGATGAGCTCCAGCGCCAACATGAAGATATCGGGACTGCTCGCCAAATGTTGGCTCACCTGCAGGAGATGTTTGGTGAACAGAGTCGCGCAGCCAAATATCAAGTCACAAAAAATGACTTTTTAAGGCTAAGATGCGTGATGGGCAGTCAGTCCAAGATCACTGTCTGACAATGATCAAGGACATGGAAGAGCTTGAGAAGCTCGGTGTGAAGTTGGACTTGGATCTGCAGAACGATATTATTCTGCAATCCTTGACTGATGCATATGGGCAATTCATCATGAATTACCACATGCATAAACTTCAAAATTCCTTGGCCGAGTTAATGAATATGCTGGTTACCGCTGAGCTTTCTATGAAAGGTTCTAAAGGCTCAGTTCTTGCTATGGAACGGACTTCTTCCAAAAGAAAGTCTTATGGAAAGAAAAGAAAGTCTGTGAAAAAGCAAAAGGTGGAAGGATCAAAGAAGAAGAAGGCAGAATCCGAAGAAAAAGGTCGATGTCAAAGGAAAGTGTTTCCATTGCAACAGCGACGGCCATTGGAAGCGGAACTGCCCTACTTACCTGGCCACCCTGAAAGAACAAGAAGGAAGGTCCTTCTGGAGGTATGCTCGTTATTGAGTCTAACCTTACGGTTTCTTCTGCATCCAGTTGGGTGCTTGACTCTGGTTCTAGTGCTCATCTGTGCACTTCTATGCAGGGTCTTGAGGATAGCAGGAGGCTGAGGGATGGAGACATGATCCTACGCATCGGTAATGGAGCAAGAGTTGCTGCAGTAGCCGTGGGAACATACCCTCTTCGATTACCATCTGGTTTAGACTTAGTTTTGAAAGACTGTTATTATGTGCCTGCAGCTAGCAGGAATTTGATTTCTGTTTCATGCTTAGCACAAGAAGGTTATGTGATCACCTTCTTTAAGGACCATTGTAACATTCTTTATGAAAGAAATAAAATTGCAAATGGTTTTCCTTATTAATGGTCTTTATCAGCTACATATTGATGTACCTATTTTAACTATCGAGCAAAACGTGAATGCCAAACGACCTAGGGATAGTCCAAACGACAGATATCTATGGCACCTGAGATTAGGTCATATAGCAGAAGATAGGATCAACAAATTGGAGAAAAATGGGCTATTGAGTCCATTGACTTTTGAGTCATATCCAACTTGTGAATCTTGTCTTCAAGGCAAAATGACTAAACTCCCTTTTGTTGGACATGGGGAGAGGGCCACAGATCTCCTTGCCCTAGTACATACTGATGTGTGCGGCCCATTTGATGTGCCGGCTAGAGGCAATTTTGTCTACTTCATTACCTTTACCGATGATCTGTCTAGGTATGGGTATGTGTATCTTATGAGACACAAAGTCTGAAGCTTTTGAAAAGTTCAAAGAATTCAGACATGAAGTAGAAAAACAAACTGAAAAACCCATTAAGGTTCTTCGATCAGATCGAGGAGGTGAATACCTTAGCCGGGAATTCCTAGACTATCTTAAGGAAAAATGGCATAGTCTCTCAATGGACTCCACCAGGAACACCTCAACTCAACGGGGTTTCAGAACGGAGAAATCGGACTCTATTGGATATGGTTCGATCCATGATGAGCTTCACAGACCTCCCTGATTTTCTTTGGGGACACTTCATTGTTAACTTCAATTTATCTACTGAATAGGGTTCCCTCTAAAACCGTTCCTACCACACCGTATGAGATATGGCACGGTAAGAAACCAAGTCTGAGTCATCTCAGAATTTGGGGTTGTCCGGCTCATGTCAAAAGACAACAAGCGGACAAGTTAGAGTTTAGGTCCTTCAGAGCTCGATTCATAGGATATCCTAAAGAGTCATTAGGATACTATTTCTACATTCCAGAAGACCACAATGTGATTGTGAGTCGACATGCCATCTTTCTTGAAAAATAGTTTATTCAAGATAGCGGCATTGGAAAGCAGATCAAGCTTGATGAGAAAGTCTCACAAGCAGAACGAGCTAAGGACCAATTGGAACCAAATCAGGTTGAGCCAATAAGAACACTACCTCCTCCACCTCGTAGATCGGAAAGAGTTTCCCATCCCCCTGAAAGATACTTAGGTATTATTTCAGAGGAAGTAGAGGAAATGTTCCTCGTAGGTAATGGTGCTCATGGTGATGATCCCAAAACCTACAACGAGGCGATATCAGATATCGACTCCGAGAAATGGCTAGAGGCAATGCAGTCAGAAATTGACTCGATGCACTCAAACCAAGTCTGGACCTTGGTAGATCCACCAGAAGGTATAGTACCTATTGGATGTAAATGGATCTTCAAGAGAAAGATTGGTGCAGATGGGAATGTGGAGACATTCAAGGCTAGACTAGTGGCAAAAGGTTATAGTCAACGCGAAGGCATTGACTATCAGGATACCTTTTCCCAGTAGGCTATGCTAAAATCCATCCGCACATTGCTTGCCGTTGCAGCCTATTTCGATTATGAAATATGAAAAATGGACGTGAAAATAGTATTCTAAAAATGGATATCTTGAGGAAGATATCTCTATGGAACAGCCGCTAGGTTTCACATCCAGTGATACTGATCACGAGGTTTGTAAGCTACAAAGGTCCATATATGGACTTAAGCAAGCATCTCGGAGCTGGAACACTCGTTTCAATGATGTGATCAAAAAGTTTGGTTTCATAAAAAATGAAGAGGAACCATGTGTTTTCAAAAAGGTCAGTGGGAGCGCTGTTGTCTTCCTCGTATTGTACGTGGATGACATCCTCCTTATTGGGAATGATATTCCCATGTTGACATCAGTCAAATGTGGTTGTCCAAGGAATTCTCCATGAAAGACCTAGGTGAAGCATCCTTTATTCTAGGAATTAAGGTCTATAGGGATAGACCGAATAGGATGCTAGGACTTTCACAGAAGATGTACATAGAGAAAGTACTAAAGAGGTTTAGTATGGAAAACTCTAAGAGGGGATTAATACCCTTCAGACATGGTATTCATCTTTCCAAGAAGATGTGCCCTAGCACACCTGAGGAAATAGAACGCATGAGCAAGATCCCTTATGCTTCTGCAATAGGGAGCCTCATGTATGCCATGCTATGTACACGACCTGATATAGCCCATGCTGTGAGTGTCACAAGCAGATATCAGTCAAATCCAGGTGAAGAACACTGGACTTCTGTGAAATGTATCCTTAAGTACTTGAGAAGAACTAAGGATATGATGTTGGTCTTTGGTAATGGAGAACTCCAAGTCCAGGGATACACAGACTCGGACTTTCATGTCCGATATAGATGATCGAAAGTCGACATCTGGAAGTCTGTTTGTGTGCAATGGTGGTGCTGAGCTGTCAGCTGGAAGAGAAGTTATCCAAGAAAAATGGTAGCTGCAGATTCCACCACCATGCCATCCATACCGATTACCTCGAGAAAGGGTTACGTCGAGGTCAAGAGAGTCAACTCCACAGATAATGTGGCAGACCCACTTACAAAGCCGTTGGGCCAGCAGAAGATCGAAGCCCACCTTGAGAAGATGGGACTTAGACTTGTAGCCAATTGGCTTTAGGACAAGTGGGAGATTGTTAGATATATGTGCCCTAGAAGCCAGAATTGGCTGACACTTGTAATACACTTCTAGGGGCAAAATTATAATTTTGACTATAATCAATAAAATGGGTTATTTTCTATCACATATGTGTATTTAGTGTCTGTGATACATCCTTTGAGTTAATGGTAATGATAATTCATATTTTCAAGAGTTGAAAATTTAAGACATGAATAATCATTATTAACTCATAAAATGCTCCCGACCATAGGATCATCACGAGGATGGTGATTGATCCGGAAGGTTGGTGTACAATCGCTTCTCTTTAGTAGATGAGTCTTGAGTCTACGGTGTGGAGACACCGGAGCGAGAGTACAGGTACTCGTTAGAGAACGAGGGCACTGAGCGTGACCACCTCGAGTAGTCATTAGGGAAGTCTACCTTCTCGTCAATGACTGACTCGATGCTGCAGTAGTGTGTCTGGTTCTTTGACCTGAGATGCATCGGCAGTTCACCTTGAGGGTGTTATAGTTTGACTACACCATTACTCGGTCTCCTAGCCATATGGAACCCTGAGGTGTATGTTGGCTATAGCATGTTCATTGTAGGAACTGGATTGCATCAAGATGGAATCTATCTACCTCGGTGGTAGAGGAGCAGCCCTATGATGATCATGAGAATCAAGTCCAGAAGCCCATGGCCATGGCAGAGTGAAATAATAGAAAGAGTTTCTATTTAGATTTTCACATTGGACTTGAATCGAATGATTACATCATATGACAGAGACTAGGGTTTGACGAGTTCACCTTAACCCTAATCTGATCGGGGCTCAAGATAGAAGAACTTAATCACACAGGTAGCTGCACCAAGAGGTTCGCATTCAGCTCTGATGGGTTGCCACCATATACTGCTAGGTGTCACTGGTGGATTTTGGGAGCAATTAGAATGATTTAGATGATCGATCATTCTAGCTGTTCGAATCAGAAGAGTTCTGATCCATCGAAAGGAGTTTCGATGATGTCGATGATAGAGATCATGACATATCCCATTACCATACAGAACTGAACCTAACTGGGTCACACAAACAAGGGTTTGAATCTGGTGATCATCAATTGAACTGATCTAGTTCAATTGATCTGAATGAGATTCAATTAGGTTCAAGGAAATCGTGCTAGCACTCGATTGAACCTAACGTTCTTCTTTTACTATCATAAATAAGTTGTCCTGACTGAGCCAAAGGAGTTTGTGCTCAATCAGAGGCCTTCATATGGTCTGACTGGAGGTTGTCCAAGTCAGAAAAGGTTGTCTTATTTTGTAAGACATTACCTGCCATTTTTGGTCACCTGCCATTTCTTGTTCCTTTGACTTTGGTCAAAAGTTGACCTTTGACTGGTCAAATGTTGACCATTGACACTTTGACTTTTGTCACATGTCATGCACCTATTGGAGAGCTGGTGGGGGCCTGTCCCCCTGCCAGAACCTGGCAAGGAGGAGGGCGCACGCCACCCTTGGCGTGTGCCCAAGTTGGAGGCGCCTAGGAGTCCCTTGTTGGACAAGGGACTCCATCTCCTTTTTGGATTCCAATTAGAGTTCTCCTAAGAACCAACTTTGACTGGTCTTAGGCACCCTCTAAGGAGGAATCCAGGGGACTCTATTCCCACCAATCAGATTTAGATCTGATTTCACAAAGGGTTGTGATTGGTTGGGAAGAAGAGGAGTTGGATCACAGCTTAGTCTATAAATAAGACCCTGCGCCCAACTCAGATTGTAATGAAATAGAATTGAGAAATCAATTTCCCCACCCCAAGGCTGCCTCTCCCCTCCTCCTCCATGCCAAACCACCTTCTCCCCTTGCCTCTCCACGTCCAAAAGGAGTTTTGGACCTTGGTTGGTGCGATTCAGATCAAGAAAAGGCGATCAAAAGCTAGAAGGCTGCGCTGCTGCAAAGGATGGCAGATCATCTTCAAAAGAGTTTTGAAGATCCTCCAAATCAGATCCAGATCTGATTTTTGAAGGTGTGATAGAGAAGAAGAGGATCTCCAGATCCAACCCGAGTGGATACCGGTAGAGGCCAGACGCTTGCGTGGCTAAGATCTAGAATCTTCCACTGCAAACAGGATCATCAACAGGGTAATAGGATTACCCAGATCAGATAAATTAAATTTGATTTAATTTATCTTTTAATTTTATTTTATTAAAATAATAAGAATTAGATCTAAAATATATCAAGATCTGATTGGGATCAAGAGAAAAAATTTTGAAATATATCTCTTGATCTGATCAGATCTGAACGAACCTGGACCGGGAAATCAGAATTTCCCTTCAGCATTACCATATAGAACTGAACCTAACTGGGTCACACAAATAAGGGTTTGAATCTGGTCATCATCAATTGAACTGATCTAGTTCAATTAATCTGAATGAGATTCAATTAGGTTCAAGGAAATCGTGCTAGCACTCGATTGAACCTAACGTTCTTCTTTTACTATCATAAATAAGTTGTCCTGACTGAGCCAAAGGAGTTTGTGCTCAATCAGAGGCCTTCATATGGTCTGATTGAAGGTTGTTCAAGTCAGAAAAGGTTGTCTTATTTTGTAAGACATTACCTGCCATTTTTGGTCACCTGTCATTTCTTGTTCTTTGACTTTGGTCAAAAGTCTACCTTTGACTGGTCAAATATTGACCATTGATACTTTGACTTCTGTTCACATGTCATGCACCTATTGGAGAGCTAGTGGGAACCTGTCCCCCTACCAAAATCTGGTAAGAAAGAGGGCGCACGCCATCCTTGGCATGTGCCCAAGTTGGAGGCGCCTAGGAGTCCCTGTTGGACAGGGACTCCATCTCCTTTTTGGATTCCAATTAAAGTTCTCCTAAGAACCAACTTTGACTGGTCTTAGGCACCCTCTAAGGAGGAATCTAGGAGACTTTATTTCCACCAATCAGATTTAGATTTGATTTCACAAAGAGTTGTGATTGGTTGGAAAGAAGAGGAGTTGGATCATAGTTAGTCTATAAATAAGACCCTCCGCCCAACTCAAAGAAGGATTGAATCAAAATTCTCCATGCCCCAAGGCTGCCTCTTCCCTCTTCCTCCATGCCAAACCCACCTTCTCCCTCTCCTCTCCACGTCCAAAAGAGTTTTGGAGCTTGGTTGGTGCGATCCAGATCAAAGAAAAGCAAGTGAAAGCTAGAAGGCTGCACTGCTGCAAAGAACGACTGCTGATCTTCAAAAGGAGTTTTTAAGATCCTCCAGATCAGATCCATATATGATTTTTGAAGATATGATAGAGAAGAATAGCATCTCCAGATCCAGCTCGAGTGGATACTAGTAGAGGCCAGGCACTTGCGTGGCTAGATCCAGAACCTTCCACTGCATACAAGATCATCAACGGGTAATAGGATTACCCATATCAAGGTAAATTAAATTTGATTTAATTTATCTAAATTTTATTTTATTTTTAAAATAATAATAATCAGATCTAAAATATCTTAAATTTGATTAGGATCAAAGAGAAAATTTTTTGAAATATATCTCTTGATCTGAACGAACCTGATCCGAAAAATCAGAATTTTCCTTCACATCGACTATTTTACTAAATGGGTTAGGGCCAAACCACTGGTAAAGATTACCGAAGCCAAGGTGTAGGACTTCATCTAGAAATCGATCGTCTATAGATTTGAACTACCCCGAACTATCATAACAAACAATGGCCGACAATTTACCAGAGTGAGGTTCACCGAGTTCTATGAAGGTCTGAATATCTTCCACCACTTTACGTCGGTAGCTCACCTGCAGGCAAATGGAGAAGCTGAAGTGACCAATCGGATCCTATTGCAAGGCATCAAGACAAGACTCAAAAGAGCAAGAGGGGCCTGGACGGACGAACTTTATCATGTTCTATGGGTATACCGCACTACCCAAAGATTGTCGACTAAAGAAACACCATTCGCCTTAGCTTTTGAAACAGAGGCAGTCATTCCGATCGAACTTAAGCTTCCATCGATGTGGATAGTGGCTTTCAGTGAGCAGCATAACCCGCAAGACCCCAAAGCCAACCTTGACCTACTGAAAGAAAAAAGAGAGAAAGTCCAAGTTCGGATGGCAGCTTACAAGCGAAAGATGGTCTGATACTATAACTCCAGAGTCAGAGGTAAAATATTCAGAGTAGAGAACTTAGTGCTTCGATGAGCCACCATCTCTCAGCCTCAAAACTAGGGGAAGCTTGCCCCAAATTAGGAAGGATCCTACGAGGTCATGGAAGTCATCCGACCTGGGACATACTACTTGAAGGAACTCGGAGGGGCAGACCTACTTTGACTATGAAATTTGAAAAATCTGTGAATATATTATTGATGATTTGATTGCAATGAAATTCTCCTACTTCAACATCCTAATCTTTATTATATATTGATAATAAAGGGAGACTACCCTCCAAACTTAATCTCATAACAAATACGGCCATATTAGGAACATAAAGAGAACCTCATCCTAACGTAAGCAAAGTCAAAGGCCTCATTCATTTTAGACGAAATGAGGAGAGAGATTCTGACAACAATCCTAATGTGTCCCTATAGCCCGTTAGGAATAAAAGAAGAACCTCATCCTAATATGAGCAAAGTTGAAGACCTCGTTCATTTTAGATGAGATGAGAGGAGGCCCTGACAACGGTCCTAATATGCCCCTACAGTCCATTAGAAAAGAAGGAGAACCTCATCCTAACATGAGCAAAGTCGAAGACCTCGTTCATTTTAGACAAAATGAGAAGAGAGGTCCTGACAATGGTCCCTAATGTGCCCCTATAGTCCGTTAGGAATAGGAGGAGAACCTCATCCTAACATGAGCAAAGTTGAAGGTCTCGTTCATTTTAGATGAGATGAGAGGAGAGGCTCTGATAATAGTCCTAATGTGCCCCTACAGTCTATTAGGAACAGAAGGAGAATCTCGTCCTAACGTGAGCAAAGTCGAAGACCTCATTCATTTTAGACGAGATGACGAAAGAGGCCCTAACAATGGTCCTAATGTATCCCTACGGTCCATTAAAAATAGGAAGAGAACCTCATCCTAACGTGAGCAAAGTTGAATGCCTCGTTTGCTTTAGATGAAATGAGGGGAGAGGCTCTGACACCGGCCCTAATACGCTCCTACGGTCTCGTTAGAAATAGGAGGAGAACCTCATCCTAACAAGAGTAAAAAAAAAGAGAGAGAAGGGTCGAAGGCGAGCATTGCATTCATATGAAGCAACGATGGATAAGGTATTATTTTATTACAAGTTTAAATTTATCACAAGTAGAATGATGGTTGGCCAAACCGACTACATATTACAAGAAAGCCAACGTGGCAGGGATCGACAAGATTGATTACAAAAAAATATATATATAAAAGGAGGTGAAGCCTTAAGACGAACCGGACTCCTCAAGCTTCGGATCGTCGACGCTGGCCATCACCAAGGCCTACTTTAACCTAATGATTTTCTCCTCAAATTCTTTCTTTTTATATAAATTATCTATATATACTCTATTGATATGTCCGAACTGGCCCTCGAGCTCCCGCCGCTGCCTTCTTAGGACCTCGGACTCAGCCTCCACATCCTGGATGGCTTGATGCTCATAGATCAGTTGGAGCTTCAATCGCTGAACTTCGACTTTCTCCATTCCGATAGCCTTTGAAAGCTCAGCAATGGTCTTCTTCAAGGAGGCAATCTCCTTCGATTCTCCACTAGAGATAGTCTGCCGACCATCAACTAGTTGTTGCTGGAGATAGCTCACCTTTTTGTTAGCTGCCCGGAGCTCATGCTCGAGTCTGGTCACTTTCTTCGACCAAGTTAGCTTATACTCATTATACCAGACTTTGACATCATAGAGCTACTTTTGAAGTTCAGAGAACCTCTTGTATCAGTCCCAATCATATCAGGCCCTATCGATAGACCATGACGAAGTTTTCTCCAACAGTTGAATTTTTTTCTTCGTCATCGTAAGGTCGATCTCAAGAAAGTTGTTCTTTGCCATTAACTCCCAAGACTTGTTGCTGGCGCTTCTTCTCAATTTGATCATTTCTTTCTTGAACTTGTCCTTCCAAATGCTAAAACTAATAGAGTCCTTCCTGTGCAGGTTCCTAAGGCGGATAACTTCGATAGTCACCTTCGAAGCATTCTTCCTCGATTCTTGGAGCTCATCCTCGATTTTTCTCAACTTCTTTTTCAAGCGATGAATCTCCTTCTTCAAGCTCCTAATCAGTGATTTAATCGAAAGCCCACGAGGCAAAGGATCGGCATCAACTGGAAGAGGGGGGTCATGACCTAGGTCGTCAAGAGCATTCTGAACCATGCAAATGACAACACAAAGTATAAGGCTAGAAAAAGATTTTTCTTTCATTTACTTGGATGTTTTCAAATACATCAGCATAAAAAAAGAGAAAAAAAAAGCTACACAATCTTCAGGAATCTAGACCTCAAGCAGCTCGACCACAGGAGAGGTCGGAGCATCTTCATTCACGTTTGGTCCATGGGCAGGCTTGGGCACTGCAGCGATGGGTTCGGGAGCTTCCTGGATAGCTCCTGCGGTTGAAGAAAAAGGGATGTCAGTTGGGACAACTCTGAACCCAAGGAATGAAGGATCGGCTCTGTCATCGGGCTCTTCCATCAAGAGATCCAAATCTACGTTGAAAAAATTCTCAGTGATCCTTCCCAGGCAGATCTGGAATCCCTCGATGAAGGCCTCCTGAGCAAAAGCTATTTTAATGTCCTCCATGTCCCTAGAGGACTTGAAGCTTTCGATCGCTTGCTCCACCGCCGCACCGATCCCTTCTTGTGCCTTCCTTTTTTCCTCCTCCTCCTGAGCCAAGGCAATCCTCAAGTTCATCGTCTTCTCACGCTCCACCCTCAACTCTTTCTGAAGGTGCTCAACCTCAGTGGATTGAATTTTCGAAGCCATCCTCATGCTCTCGACTTTGGCCCGGGCTTTCTCGACCTTCCACGAGCTTTCTTGAGGGCTTTGAGGCTTCAGCCCACCTCTGACCGACCGCCTCAGAGTGGATGAAGAGATAATGCCCGAGCTACAATAGAAAACCAAGTTAAAATTAGAAAGCTTTGACTTCAAAAATGGAAAAAACCCCAAACCAAGACTATAAAAGAGAAGACTACCTCAAGATAGGCGGCAAAGGACTCATTGAATCTCTCGACGTCGCTCCTTCGCAGCATCTTTGCCACAATGTGGGAAAGAATACTCTCCTTTATGAGTGATTGGATGACCTCCTAATCATCTAGAGAAGCTTGTTCTTGGTTGGGACCCCCACTTTCGGAGCTTTCGACCCTCCTTCCAACCTTCTTGCCGAAAGCCCTCTTCTTCTTTCCCCCGTGGCTTCCTCCAATTGGAGGGGAGCAGATGGAGCGACCTCTTCGGATAGGGTTGGTCTCGGTACAGTCGTAGCAAGCTCGGGGGCAGACATGGCCTGGATCGGCATGGCATGGCTGGACTCACCAATGTGAGCCTTCTTTGAAAGATCCCTAGTAGGACCGCCTTTCTTCTTGAGGGATTTAAGTCCCTTGGTCAGACGGTCTCGCTCTTCAGGAGTCATCTTTATAAAGGATAAAAGTTGAAGTCAGAAAAGGTCAAAGAAAAGCCGAGGTCTAGACAAAGAACACCCCATAAGTGATCAAAAAAAAAGACTACCTGCCGGATTTAGGAAACTGAGGTCGAGGTTAAACAAGATCTGCTCGTCCAAAAGGTCGAAGATTGGCGGAACATTAAAGCCCTTCAATATATCGGCCAAACTTCGATCCTTGCTTTCCAGCCCTGGAGTTTGGTGGATCGAGTTCCTTATCTCCTCCCACAGAGAAAGTCCTAACCTTAAGAATGGATTTGAGATGAAGAAGAATTTCTCCTTCTAGCCATGGATGGAAGAGGGGATGCCCTTAAGTAATTCCTTCCTATCGAATTGGGGGGACACATACCATTAATCCTTACCAGTCGGATGGCGTTTGAAGGTAAAGAAGGTCTGGAATAAGAAAATGATAGGTCGAACGCCTACCATGGTATACAAGAAAAGAAATTTTATGATAAACCTAAAGGAGTTCGGCGCCATAGCAGCAAGGAAGATGTTGAAAAATCTAAACAGGTTGGCCAAAAAAGGAGGTAAGGGTAACCTAAGCTCAGCCCGAAGAGCCTCTAAATACAGGCAGGTTCGGTCAGGAGGCGGAGAGCAGGCCTTATCATTGGGTCCAAAAAGTTCGAGCTCGTATTTGGAGGGAATACCGAACTGAATCCTAGCTAATGAAAGATCAACAGATCGAAGTTGGCAGGCAATAACTGTCAGTGCAAATAAAGGAGGGGGCAACTCAAAAAGCTTGGCCTCCCTAGGAGATAGGTTCGCTAAGGCTAGAGGAGCCGAACTCTCCGAGCAGGTCGATCAAGATTCCTCGGTGGACATTCGGATCAAAGCAAAATCATAAAAAATACTCGAAAAGCTAAGAAAATGAAATACAAAAAACTTCTATAAAGAGACTTAAGGAGCGAAAAGTAGAGAATGCAGGAATAACTCAAAAAAGGATAGCAAAGTTGACCTAAGTCGATTGGAAGAGATAGGGAGACGACGAAGGCCATAGAGGACAGATGGGAGAACGCCTGAGATCAAAAAAAGTGGAAGGAAAAGCTTGAGCTCTTGCACGATGGAGAGAAGAAAATCAGAAGATGAGGAGGAAGAAGATTTCAGGAGAGGTAATGACTCGGGGAAAGAAAATAGTTTAAATAGCCCTGAGGATTCTAGGCAATTATGATTGCGAATCTCCTTCGATCGGCCTATGGCCGATGCGTGCCCCCTCTATCATGACAGAGACTAACGATGGATAGATCCATAATGACGCCGTACCCCGGACAGAGTTTTAGCTCAAAGCTCCAAAGACATCTCTTCAGGTTGTCTCAAATTTATGAAGCTTTGACGTCGGTGCAGAAGCACCAAGAAATGCCTCGCCCTAGCAAGCATAGAAAATGGAAAGGAACTTTGGCAGTCACACTCGGTACTCTCTTTTCTTGAACTTCAAACTCGAGAGTAGAGGGACTAGTGTTGGGGATAAACCCGCTCTTGCCAAAATTTGGCTGGATGCTTGATCTCGAAAGAATCCCATCCGGTAGCAGCCTCTATGGTTAAACCTTTGGACTCCTCCAGTAGCTAAACTCCTTCCGAACTTCTCCTTCAGTCAAACTCCTCCAACAATCGAACTCTTTTCGAACTTTTTCTTCAGTCGGACTCCTTCCGAACTTCTCCTTCAGCCAGGCTTCTCCTTCAGCCGGACTTCTCCAACGATCGAACTCCTTTTGGGCTTCTCCTTCAGCCAGACTCCTCCAACGGTCGAACTCCTTTCAGACTTCTCCTTCAGCCGAACTCCTCCAGCAATTGAATTCCTCCCGAACTTTTTCTTCAATCAGACTCCTCTCCTAGCCAAACTCCTCCAATAGTCGAACTCCTACCAGACTTTTTCTTCGGTCGAACTCCTCCAATAGTCGAACTCCTTCCGAATTTCTTCTTCAAATGGACTCCTCCAAACAGCTAAACTTCCTTCAAACTCCATCCAGCGGTCCCAGAGGATCTCAACACTCGTCCACGATATAGCCCAAAGAACTGTCAATCTCTTCCATTCGAGCTTCGATCATTGGACCCCGATGGGCTCGCACATTGCGATAACAGATACTATCCTCCATAACAAACTCCACGTGATCCTAAACGGCCTACTATCGAATGGTTATGGCTGTCACTATTAGTTTGTTATAGGCTCCATCCGTATAAGGGATCCTCCAGATATGCTTTCGAAGAAGAAAAAGCTTTTCTTCTCTTCTTCAAAATTCTGCTAGAATCTCTCTACGTATTCTATTCTGTTAGCCGAAAGAGCTGACTTGATCGTCGGAGGATCTTGTCGAAGCCACCACCTCAAACTCCGGATGTGACTTGTTTTGCAGGTCTTGGCGGCGACCTCGTCCTCTCCAAATCCAGCTTCAACTCCGACGACGGTCAAATTTTGCGCCAACACAGTTGCTTGATCATCCTTCCTTTCCCAATGACAATTCAGATAGTCTTTTCAGCAATATAACATTGCATAACAGTAATTCTCCTCCCCTTCTATATGATTCTAGATCAACCTTCTTGGCCAAGCATTGCCCACACAAAATCTGAAATAAGTTATTTAGTTTAGATCAGCAATATATGCTGTTGAAATCAATTTGTGCAATGGCAATGCTGAAAGCCATTCTAGGACTCACAAAACCCCAAAAAGCACACCAAATGATCAATATTTTCTTTTGAAATATGAAAAT
The DNA here is from genome assembly GCA_006176705.1 of Cocos nucifera. Taxonomy (NCBI): domain Eukaryota; kingdom Viridiplantae; phylum Streptophyta; class Magnoliopsida; order Arecales; family Arecaceae; genus Cocos; species Cocos nucifera. Next base: position 1,982,634 of record QRFJ01000072.1, read on the forward strand.
AAATATTTCTAAAATAAAAAAAAGGAGAGGAAAAGGTATCCAACCTTGCAGTGACCATTATTACATCAACCACTACACCTAAAGGAAAGCTTCTTAGCTTCCCGTTCATTCCCCCCTTCACCAACTCTAGCCATGAAGCTTAGTAAGGTACAAGACATTAGCCATCATTATTTTTCCATGACGCTTTAGCCCAACCTAGGGTATCCTTCACTCCATTGCAGCCTTGTGTGTCCCTACTTTACCATTCACAAATAAGATCACCATCTTGGAATCCTAGTACCCTGATTAATACCTCACTGCTTGCCCTCACAATTATTGCTAAGTTGAGTGCTTATTCAGTAACGATCCTTTGCACCAACTAATTGCAGTAATGATAACCATGATGAGTTGAGTGCAATCCTCGTCTCTTGGAAGACATGAATGCTAGAAGCAAACAATATGGTTTTTCAATCAGCTTATTCCTTGCATGGAACTTGAGACATTTTTGAGCCCTCTTTCCCCAGGGATTCTTGCTTTATAAATTGCTGTTAACCTGACCAAAAATTTAAGTTGTTGTTAACCAATAACCATTATTGTGAAGAGGGTTCGGTATAACTGCAATGAAAGTATAATGACAATGCATGAGTAGATTAAAGAAATTTCAAGAAAAAAATTTGTTATTACTTCACTGTTACCTATGCAATGCGAAATATGAATTATGACGGCAAAATTTTTATATATTCTTTTGTTTGAGAAACTATGTTTCAAAATTAGCAATATATACACTCTCATAACTAGCAATATATGCTCTGTCAGATGCTTGTGATTTTGACAATTAACCACTAAATTGGTCCTTGATGGTTACATATACTTTTGCACACAATAGACACCTCTCCAAACCATTATAGTGGTTGCTATAATGTTGTTATGGCAATCAAGGTGCATGTTCAGCAGTCAACATGCATGCACATCCAAATGAATGAACAAAATTGCAAGTGTAATTATCAATCTATGTAGATGATAAATATCATTAAATACTTGGAACCCAAAAGAGAGATAAAAGAGCACCACACTACAAGTGCTGAGAAATAAAGACTTGACAACATTCCCATGCAAAAGAGTGGAGCAAGGATGGCTCCAATGATTTTGATGCAGGGCTTAGAAGGCTAAAACTAAAACAAATCCTTCTCAAGTTGGAAACAGCTCTACATATCCCACTGAATGGATTTTGTTATCAGAAAGTCTTGCTAGTATCATGTGGATTCCCCATGTCTTTGCCAAACATACTAATTCAAGAGCAAAAGATCACATACAAGCAACAGGTCCCATACCCTTCATGCGTAGGCCCACTGAGGCACAACGTCGATCCACTTTAACATTCAAGAGAGATGCTCGTGTGGCTCCGCGGGTGTAGACGTCTATCACTTAAATAAAGGTTAGGAGTCCTCTTCTCATTAATGGACTCTACATAATTTTCTGTAATAGAGATAAGCTCTATCAATCAACCACACCATCAGTATCTGATAAAGACTTTGTCTGCCAATGATTTTGGCCATTGGGATCACCAGCCACCATGGCAGTCAAAGTGGGGCGTTGGCTTCCCTACAATACCACTCTCTCATTGGATAGCTTAGCCCAATAAATGAATGTTAATAATCACCGTGCTGCATTAGCATAGTGATAGCATTGTACGTCAAATAGTCAAGTAGCAAGTCCTCCACACCCCGTGAAATCTTAAAAGACCAACATGCTCTTAAAATTCTCTCGAGCATCCCATTCTCCAAAAACCCACGGATACCTCCTTCCGTTTATCGTCTAATTAAGGGCAAACTACGGCTATTGGGTAAGCTTGTTCTTATGGCGAAGCAGCGAAAGGACTAAGCCCCTCCTTGACAGCCCCAAACAGGGAAGAAAGAGAAATCTAAAAAGACTAATTGTGTAGTGGATAGAGAGACGTGACGGATTACCAAGGAAATCCATCATGCCATTGCTTTGAAGGAAGGAAACCCAACCATTGGGACTCATACTGAATGTCCGTTGGGCAGTTGGACAAATCTCTTGTTTAATCTAATAAATTTCGGTTAAATTAAGTGTTCACCCACAGTTAAACTATCAATTATGATGTCCATAACTTTTATATTAAAGTAGTAGGTATGCATAAATTCTTCCTCACGATAAACTTGTATGTTTTTAACTTAAAGATGTGTACGGAGTGGTAATACTTAAACTGTTTAATCCATTTATCTTGATTTATATTTTTATAAATTAATTTAGATTACATGTTTAATAACATAGTCAGACTTAAATCTAAATTTTAAATCTATCAAAATGTTACTAATTGAAAGTAAAAGGTCACTGCTCGGGAGAAGAGAATAAGAAGCAAAGAGAGCACTCAAAGGGCCCTCTCTTCCACCTCTCCTCCCGGTCCCCATATTGAAGGGGAAATCCAATCTATTCAGTCAAGTTAGATTTTTCATCTGTTCCCTACTCCATACACAAATGCAACACCTAGAACAATTAAAGATGCAACAACCTCCCTCAAACAAGAACGACACCAAGGAGGAGGAACAACTCCCAACCTCTCTAGCTAGAGAGAGAGAGAGAGAGAGAGCGGCAATGAATAGGATTCATGAGATGGATGTTCCAAATTTCTTGGCTCGCTCTTCTTTCCGCCACTAAACAATGCGAAATGGCAGATTCCCAATCATCCTTTCCCCTCCACTGGAGACACCCATCATTGCTTCCAATCCATCCCTTTCAAACTTGGGAACCAGAGCTCCACCACATTAAATCTCCCCCCACCCCTCCCTTAATTCAGTTCCATCTACCAACCAAACCTCCAGAACCAATTGCACCTCTTCCTTCTCCAAATGAAGCCTTCTTCTAGCACCGTCAATAGCTTCTACTCCTTCCTCACCCATGGCATCGACGACCTCGACCGCTCCTTCTCGTCGAACGCCTTCATGTCCCTCCAATTCCTCCAGCATGCCGTGGCTCTCCTGCGCTCCCTCCACTCCCACCTCACCCACCTCGTCCAGAAGCTCCACCTGCCCGTCGGCGAGAAATGGCTTGACGAGTACATGGACGAGACCTCCCGCCTGTGGGACGCCTGCCATGTGATCAAGCTCGGAATCTCCGGAATCGAGAATTACTGCTCTACCGGGGCCGGCATGGTCTCCTCCCTCGACGAGTGGGACCGCAATCCCACTCCCCACCTCACCCGTCAGGTCTCCTGTCAAACACCTTCTTTTCTTCAATCCAATTCTATACGGACAGCTAATTTTCTCTCCTTCAGGTGATGAGGGCCATCTCGGTGTGCCGGAGAGAAGCCATGGGCTTGGAGGAGGAGAACAGGGTATTAGTGGAGACGAGGGTCGAGCCGCTGTCGCTCCGGTTCGACGACAGGGCACTCATGGAGTCCAAACTCATTGGTTTCAATGGCTTCAGTGGAGTTCTGTATGCGTTGAGGAATGCGAGCTCCTTCCTGCTCATGATCTTGCTGTGGGGATCAGTGTCCTGGTGGCCGGAACCGAGCTGCCACCGCGCCACTATCGAGAGCTCGCTCTTCTTCTGGTCAGGATACATGGTGTCGATGGCCAGGCTGCAGCAGAGGGTGGTGGAGGAGATGGAAGGGATAAGCGGCCGGCCTGGAATTCTGATGTATGAGTTCCGGAGGGCGAGGGAAGCAATAGAGGAGCTGAGGGAAGAGCTGGAGAGGGAAGGCAAGACGGGATGTGAGCCTGAGGGGATTGCAGGAGGTCTGAGAGAGAGGGTTGAGGGCGTGAAGGGGTGGTTTGGGAAGTTGAGGTCAGGAATTGAGAGCCTTGCAGGACAAATGGATGACTTCTTTGATGACATCGTGGAAGGCAGGAAGAAGCTTTTGGATCTGTGCAGTCGCAGGTAGGTTGGTACTTGGTAGGAACGTATGCGCAGAGAGAGAGAGAGAGAGAGAGAGAGAGAGGGTGATTTACATGCGCTTTACTTTGTTTGATCTAGTCGATTGTATTGAAGCTGCTGTTTTAGATTTTATGTCTTTGAGATCTCCCATAAAATAGAAAATATAAAGTAGATATATGTTTACAAGAAATAAATTAGATGCTATGAAAGGAACTTGCCACAAGGTGACATTGGACACTCGTGAGAAGGTATACTGGATACAGGGAAATTAGGATTTTGTTTGTTTCCCTCAGCAAGACAAAGCTGGACTCTACTATGGGAATGGGAGCATCCTGAGACGGTTAAACGGCACAGAAAAAAAAAAACTTTTTCTTCTTCTCTTTCCTATCTTTACCTTCTCTTTCCTCGCTGCTTTCATGGCCTTCTTTCCTGCCTCCCATCATTAATGATTCCACTAGGGCAAGAATAGAAAAAGGTTAATTGGAGATTCGTTGTTCCTCCAAAATTGGTTCAAAATAAAAGTTCAAAAAAAAAAAAAAAAAAAAAAAAAAGGGCCCGGCACCCATGGAAGCTTTGTCTAGTTCAGAACTGGTGAAAATGATTAAAAAGCTTTCCAGAAACCTGAGACTGTTAAGTTAAGCAACAATTCAGACTCGCTCGAAAGTATACAAATTCAGTCAAATATATATATATATATATATATATATATAATTTTATTTATAATATATATTAAATATTTTAAAATAAAATAAAATATTATATTTTGATTTGACCGTATATCTTAATTATAATCAAGGTTTGAATTTGACCTCAAATTTAAACTTGAATATGGTTTGATTGATATTCGAGTCGTTCTCAAGTTTTTTTTTTTTATTGAATTGAGTTTGAGCTTGCTCGATTGAGCTTGAATCGAGTTTTAAGTCTAAATATTTTGAATCAAATCGAGCTTGATCCTCTAGCTACTTGACCGAACTCGACTTGATGACACCTCCAATTTTGATTGGTTTCTTTGTACAAAAGAAAAATATACCTTCTTTTGCACCATTGGATCATTCACTACACAGATTTCAAAGCACTCCAACCTTTATTGCTCATATGATGCATAGATCTCAAAGCAAAGTAGGGATGATCGGATGGTTGAGGGACATGAAGGAAGGTGTTGGGGGACTTTTATGCTTGCCGAAGATATGAGAATGAAGGTTGATTGAAGGTCTTTAAAGGGTTGAGGACGAGGTCCTAAGTCGGGCCGAACTTAAGTTCATCAAGTGATTAAAACCAAGGTCTTCTGAAGGTTGAATTGAAGGTCATTGAAGGCTGAGGCCGAGGTCTTGAGTCAGGCTGAACTTGAGTTCATCAAGAAATAGAATCCAATCATAATGAAGGTTAATTGAATATCTTCAAAAGGCTGAGGCCGAGATCCTATCTTAAGCCGAACTTGAGTTCATCAAAATATAAAAGCCAAGGTCTTCTAAATGCTGAATTAAAGATCATTGAAGGCTGAGGTCGAGGTTCTGAATCAGGCCAAACTTGAGTTCATCAAGAGATAGAAGTCAGTCACAATGAAGACTGATTGAAGGTCTTCAAAAGACTGAGGCCGAGGTCCTATCTCAAGCAGAACTTGAGTTCATCAAGAGATGAAAGCCAAGATCTTTTGAAGGCTGAATTGAAGATCATTGAAGGTTAAAGCCGAGGTCCTAAGTCAGATTGAACTTGAGTTCATCAAGGGATAGAAGTCAGTCACAATGAAGACTGATCAAAGGTCTTCAAAAGGCTGAGGCCGAGGTCTTATCTCAAGCCAAACCTGAGTTCATCAAGAGATGAAAGCCAAAGTCTTCTGAAGGCTGAATTGAAGGTTATTGAAGGCTGAGGTCAAGGTCCTATCTTAAGCCAAACTTGAGTTCATCAAGAGATAAAAGCCAAGAACTTTTGAGGGCTGATTGAAGATCATTGAAGGCTAAGACCGAGGTCCTATCTCAAGCTGAACTTGAGTTCATCAAGAGATGAAAGCCAAGATCTTTTGAAGGCTGATTGAAGACGAGGTCCTATCTCAAGCCGAACTTGTGTTAATCAAGAGATGAAAGCAAGATCTGCTGAAGGCTGATTGAAGGTTGAGGCCAAGGTCCTATCTCAAGCCAAACTTAAGTTCATCAAGAGATAAAAGTCAAGGTCTTCTGAAGGATGAGGCCCTATCTCAAGCCGAACTTGAGTTCGTCAAGAGATAAAAGTTAGTCACAATGAAGGCTGATTGAAGATCTTCAAAAGATTGAGAACGAGGTCCTGAGTCAGGCCGAACTTGAGTTCATCAAGAGGCTGATGCCCCCACTCTTGGCTCCAAGTTATCAACTCACTATTTCCACATGCCATGAGGGGACAATACCTGATATGATTCTTAAGAATATTTTAAGTGGGTAAATAAAATATCTCTGATAATTCACTGCTCTCTCATGACTAACAACCCATGATCATTCCTAACAAACTTCAGACCTTTCTATAAAAGAAAAAAAGAGGGACCTCAAGGTACATAATTTTTCTCTCCCAAATGCTCATCTTCTTTTCTCTATTGAATAAAAAACTGACTTAAGCATCAGAGGATTCTCATCGGAGCCAACTTCGATCGAGGACTTCTCTTGTAAGTATGGCCGTCTCCATCCCATCGCGACCGACTCATCACCGTCGCACAACTCTAGTGATCCAACCTCGAGATAGATTTTTGCATCAATAGATGGCGCTAGAGGAAGGATCATTGAGCCTATTTATGGAAAGAAATGAGCATCCAGTGAGAGGAGCTCCATCGCGTCGCTCCAATAATGATGCGATTCAGCATCCATCTTCAACAGATTCTATCCAGGCTCAAACTAGAGGGCTCCAAATGAGAAAAAATTTTAATCGAAGAGAGAAGCTCAAGCAAGGAAGGAGACGATGATGAGGATGATCTAGACCAACAAAGATCCATAAGATCCAGATAAGGAACATAGTAATGCTAATTTTTTAGTTATATTATATTCTTGATTTTTCATCCATTCTCTTGAGTTCTAGATAGAATCAAATATTAGAAGAGAGATCTTTGTTTGCACTCTAATATACTGGGCAAAATAAAATCAACCTCTGAAATCCAAAATGAAATGGAGAGACTAAGGTCCTGGAAGAAAGAAAAAATGAAGTGGTATTATGAAAAATTGGAAGAGAAGGAAGAGATACTTTTCTGGGTTGGAGGTTACTTTGGCATCTTACTGTTATACTTATTATATCTTCATTCGAGACTATGATAATTTTTCTATTCGTTACTTCCATGGATCATAAATTTTATCTATCTGGGTCAAATTAGACCTATATTCTCTAAGCTAGGGGATGTGCCATTTTCTTAGATACTGCTGTAACTATTTATTATTTTTTATATATTGCTCTATTAACTAAAATATGTAGATCCCAAAATTCAGCTACTATTGTGCACCATCTAGTTTTACTATATGTAGTTGCATCTGACACTTCTCATTCCAAAGCTATCAGCAGATCTGCTCAAACTTCGACTTTCAGAGGACGGATAAGGATACCTCAACATTTATCATATCTTGGTTATAACTAAAGCATTAACCATAATACAGTAATGGTTTGCAGAGATAAGAAAGATTTCCTTGAGGGATTCAAAAGCATGATTATAATTAAATATCTAGGGAAGGACAGTGGCTACAAATCGCATAATATGGTTCAAATATTTGTCAAGCTTGATCCCAATGATTGATTAAACTTGATTGTTGATGGTGAACCTAAAAAAAAAATGTAAAAAATGTATTCAAAAAAAAAAAGAAAGAAGACAAAAGGAGGGGGAAGAAGTAGCCGATGCCCCTTCGATTGATCTCCCCTCTCCCATGCATTCGCGGACGTCTGGCCGGCCTCCATCATGCCTGTCACGCATCCGTCCGGCCTTCCCCATGTCCGTTGCGACTGCCCGGACGACCTTCTCCAACCTCATGCACCTCCGGCCTCCTCCAGGCTCGCGCATCCCTCCGACCTCCTTCGAACCCATGGGACCCCTCCAACCTCCTCCGAACCCGTGCTGCCCCTCCAGTCTTCATGCTCCTAGGCGAAACTCGAGCACCTCCGATCTTTCGCTCCCAAGCATAGTGCGACTCCAGCCGTCTCCTCTCAAATGCGCTAATCCACTGCACTATGTGATCAAAAGCAAAGAAAGTAGAAAGAGGAGCAGGGGTCAGTAACCTTCTCTCTCATGCCCGACCTTCTCTCTCACGACTCCAACCGACCTCCTCGACGCCTGGTGCACATTCGCACAGCTCCCCAACACTCCTGGGCATAATCCATGATGACCCCGACCATCTCCTCTCTCCTGTGCACCCCCTACAGTCAAGTCTCTAGCGATCCCTCCGATCTTCTCTCTCCCAAGTGACTCCTTCAGCCGATCTTCCCTCTACCGCGCGTCCAAGTGACATTGCCGACCTTCTTCTCATAATCTCGAACATCGATGATCTCCTCCCTCTCACTCCTGGGTGCAACCCATAGCTACCTCTCTGGCAAATCTCCCCTATGCCCCCAAGCACGATCCATGGTGACTCTGGCCAATCTCCCTTCTCCTTGCATGCTGTGGCCGGGCTCCTCACTTGCGCTCTTGGGTGGATCTTGCGATGGTGCATGCCTTCTTCTCCATCAGAATCCCAGGTGGCACTGATCTCCCTCGTGATCCTGGTGGCACAAACATTCTCCATCAAGATCTCAAGCAGCACCCATCACTTTGCAAAAAAAAAAATAGAGAAGAAGGAAGAAGATGCCAAGGTCCTTATGAGCCGAAGCCACCTATAAAAGCCCTACTTGTCATGGTGTCCTCCCCCTCGCAAACCTTCTCCCCATGTGTCCAGACACGGTCAAAGCTCTCTCAGCGGCACTGACCTTCTCCCCACATATCCAAGCGGCCCCCGAAGTCCTGATGCATGTGATGCCGAGGTCCTCATAAGCTGAAGCTGACTGGGAGCAACTCTGAAGCCACCCGCAAAAGCCCTACATGTGCTGGTATCCTCCCCCTCGCAAACCTTCTCCCTGCATGTCCGAACATGATTGAAGCCCTCTCAGCAGCGCTGACCTTCTCCCCACATGTCCAAGCGACCCCTGAAGTCCTCGTGCATGCGATGCCGAGGTCCTCATGAGCTGAAGATGACTATGAGCAACTCCAAAGCCACCCACAAAAGTCCTAACCTTCGTGTGCGGCTTTGTGAATTTGACCTATCGAAGCTAAATTAATACACAAAAAAAAAGAAAAAAAGAAAAAGAGGAGAAGAAGAAAATAGCCTGATCTGAACTGGAGTAATCCAAGATAAAAAAAAATAAATCAAACGACAAGAGGGGGTCAAACAGAACCCTAGATCTCCAAAACAAAGAACTCATGGCAAGAGATTTTCAAACTTCTGTCCATTATTATTCTTCTTTTCTTCTTTTCTTTTTTGTAGAGCTATAGGATACCAAAACCATGGCTGAACCTAAAGTCAATCAAGACTAAGTTCAAGAAACTAAAGCTAAAGCTGAAGTTAGAATCCAAACCAATTTGAGGTCAAGTTCAAGATCCATCCGAGGTGCAAGCAAGACCAATCCGAGGCAAAGACCATATTAGGTCGAGGTCTACATAAGTTCAAGCTCAAAAGACTGGGACCAATAGAAATTCAACCTCAGTAAGTTGAGCTCATCAAAAAAAAAAAATTTGAGGTTAAAGCCTAAGTTGAGCTAAGGTAAGATTCAAGAGCAAGCCAAGGTCAAAATCAAGGATAAGCTGAAGTTAAAATCACAATCAGGCTAAAGTTAAAATTACAGCCGAGCCAAAGTCGAAGTCATGATTAGGACCGAACTACCAAGCCCAAATTCATGCAAAAAAAATATCAGGACCAAGGAAGCAGACTTAAAAAGAACATCAATCAAATCTAGGACTCCCCTTAAGTTAAGATGGAAGGAGGGGAAAGGCCCTTTCAACGATCCTCATGTGCCCCTACAGCCCTATTAGGAATAGAAGGAGAACCTCGTCTTAACATGAGCAAAATGAAGATCTTGTTAACTTAAGATGGAAGGAGGAAAGAAGCACTTTCAATGGCTCTTATGTGCCCCTATAGCCCTATTAGGAATAGAAGGAGAATCTCATCTTAACATGAGCAAAACAAAGACCCCATCAACTTAAGATGAGAGGAGGAAAGAGGCCCTTTCAATGGCCCTTATGTGCCCCTATAGCCCTGTTGGAAATAGGAGGAGAATCTCATCCTAACATGAGCAAAACGAAGATCCTGTTAACCTAAGACAGGAGGAGTGAAGAAGTCCTTTTAATGGCTCTTATGTGCTCCTACAGTCCTGTTAGAAATAGAAGGAGAACCTCATCCTAACATGAGCAAAATGAAGATCTCATTAACTTAAAATGGAAGGAGGAAAGAGGTCCTTTCAACGGCCCTTATGTGCTCCTATAGTCCTATTAGGAATACAAAAAGAACCTCATCCTAACATGGACAAAGAGAGGACCCCCGTTGACTTAAGATGGAAGGTGGAAAGAGGCCCTTTCAACGGCCCAGGTATTTTCCTACGGGCGTGTCAAGGATAAGAGAAGGACCTCATCCTAACATAGAAAGAAATCCTCTGATTATTTAAGATGGGAGGATAACCTCATCCTAACAAGGATGAAAACCTTCGATTCTTAAACAGGAGGCAAATATCAATACTTACAAAAATCCAATCTTAGAAGGCAAAGATCTATAGAAATCTAAACTCCAAATATCAATATGTGAAGAAATCCGACCTTAGAAGAAAGTGTTGACCCCATGATTGATTTTGATGATTGCCAAACTTTGAGTGTTTGAGTATTTAACCATGTATTTCATAAGTGGATGTAGGTCTTTTCAGATATTTAAATTGAAGAATTATTTCAAGAAAAGATCTATAAAAATTCATCAAGTCAAGATTCTTAAAGAAATTTTTTTTTTAAGCTTCCAAAGATCAAAAGAAAGAGAGCTTTTTGACCAAAATAAGAAAGACATAAAGTAGAAATCATATAAAATTAAATCTTCTTGATTGGTGCAAAAAAATCCCTCAAAATAGCCTTAGAGCAGTTTTCGAGACATCTCAAAATTTTTTTTGAGAGCTCTCGAGTGGACTAGCACATCCGAAGCACTATTTTAGCATAATTTCGAGAGATCTCGAGAGCTCTCGATCTCAGACGATAGAAATCCAATTTTTATACTCTGAGAGTGAGAGGTCTCGTAGGATTCTTGAGAGGACTCACAGTCCCTATGAGACATCTCAATTTAGAATTGAGAGATCTCAAAATCTGACGAGAGATCTCATTTTGCACGAACAGCCTTCAATGGATAGTTTTGCAACAGCTATTTTTTGATCCCAATAGCTATTTCAGAGCTTCCAATGGTTAAAACTCTCACTCCAATCATTTCTAAAGATATTTAAAGATGGAGAATCAATTGGAAAGCAAAAAAAAAGATTTAGAGAGAGAATCTTTCATTTTCAATGAGGAACATTGAATATCCAAAGAAAAAAGAAAAGAGAGAAAAATTGTGCATAGATTTCAGTGAGCATTTAAAGCAAGCTTCTCCAACATCTTTCACATCCTTTCAAGCATAATTTGAAGAAAAGTTAAGCTTCAATCGAGCACATCATCGACTTCCTCTTTAGGTTTTTATAGAGCTTAAACTCTATTTTTTATATTATGCTGAAACTTTACTTGTATTTTTTATTTTTTTTAAATTTCTTTGGAAGAAAGAAACTTAAGGATTAGGCCTGTCCAAGTCTGAAATTGGACATTGTAGGTTTTTGTTGGTGAGCTCAAAAAACCAACTGGATTGTCAGTAAACTCAAAAAACTAACAGTGTTAGATTTTGGTTGGTGCTCCTATGAAAACCAACTAGATTTGTTTGTGAGTCTGAAAAATAAATACACTATAATCAAAGATGGATTATAGTGAAAATTCTAAGAAAAGCTTGGAGAGTGGATGTAGGTGCAGATTACACCGAACCACTATAAATCATGGTGTTTTTGTGTTGGTGCTTTTCTCTTCGATCCCTTTGCATACTTTGCATGCTTATAATTTTTAGTTTGATTTTTTTATCTTAATTTTACTGCTTATATTGCATGCATTTCATCACACCACTTTGGTTAAAATCAAAGCACATACTTGTTTAAAAAGTAAATTTGGTTAAAATTTTATAAGAACCCAATTCACCCCTCCCTCTTGGGTTGCTATCTTTAGGCAACAATTGGTATCAGAGCAAGTACTCTATTATTGATTATTGACCTAACCGTTTAGAGTAAAAGATCATGACAAACCCATTTGGTTCATTATTTATTGAGGGTCAATCTGTTAGATATATGTGCCCTAGAAGCCAGAATTGGCTGACACTTGTAATACACTTCTAGGGGCAAAATTATAATTTTAACTATAATTAATAAAATGGGTTATTTTCTATCACACCTATGTATTTAGTGTCTGTGATACATCCTTTGAGTTAATGGTAATAATAATTCATATTTTCAAGAGTTGAAAATTTAAGACATGAATAATCATTATTAACTCATAAACAGCTCCCGATCATAGGATCATCACGAGGATGGTGATTGATCCGGAAGGTTGGTGTACGATCACTTCTCTTTAGTAGATGAGTCTTGAGTCTACGGTGTGGAGACACCGGAGCGAGAGTACAGGTACTCGTTAGAGAACGAGGGCACTGAGCGTGACCACCTCGAGTAGTCATTAGGAAGTCTACCTTCTCGTCAATGACTGACTCGATGCTGCAGTAGTGTGTCTGGTTCTTTGACCTGAGATGCATCGGCAGTTCACCTTGAGGGTGTTATAGTTTGACTACACCATTACTCGATCTCCTAGCCATATGGAACCCTGAGGTGTATGTTGGCTATAGCATGTTCATTGTAGGAACTGGATTGCATCAAGATGGAATCTATCTACCTCGGTGGTAGAGGAGCAGCCCTATGATGATCATGAGAATCAAGTCCAGAAGCCCATGGCCATGGCAGAGTGAAATAATAGAAAGAGTTTCTATTTAGATTTTCACATTGGACTCGAATCGAATGATTACATCATATGACAGAGAACTAGGGTTTGACGAGTTCACCTTAACCCTAATCTGATCGGGGCTCAAGATAGAAGAACTTAATCACACAGGTAGCTGCACCAAGAGGTTCGCATTCAGCTCTGATGGGTTGCCACCATATACTGCTAGGTGTCACTGGTGGATTTTGGGAGCAATTAGAATGATTTAGATGATCGATCATTCTAGCTGTTCGAATCAGAAGAGTTCTGATCCATCGAAAGGAAGTTTCGATGATGTCGATGATAGAGATCATGACATATCCCATTACCATACAGAACTGAACCTAACTGGGTCACACAAACAAGGGTTTGAATCTGGTGATCATCAATTGAACTGATCTAGTTCAATTGATCTGAATGAGATTCAATTAGGTTCAAGAAAATCGTGCTAGCACTCGATTGAACCTAACGTTCTTCTTTTACTATCAGAAATAAGTTATCCTGACTGAGCCAAAGGAGTTTGTGCTCGATTAGAGGCCTTCACTTTATCTGATTGGAGCTTATCCAAGTCAGAAAAGATTGTCTTATTTTGTAAGACATTACCTACCATTTTTGGTCACCTGTCATTTCTTATCCTTTGACTTTGGTCAAAAGTTGACCTTTGACTGGTCAAATATTGACATAGACACTTTGACTTTTGTCACATGTCATGCACCTATTGGAGGGTTGGTGGGGGCTTGTCCCCCTGCCAGAACCTGACAAGGAGGAGGGTGCACGCCACCCTTGGCGTGCGCCCAGGAGTCCCTATTGGATAGGGACTCCATCTCCTTTTTGGATTCTGATTAGAGTTCTCCTAAGAACCAACTTTGACTTATCTTAGGTGCTATCTAAGGAGGAATCCAAGGGACTCTATTTCCATCAATCAAATTTAGATCTGATTTCAAAAAGAATTATGATTGGTTAGAAAGAAAAGAAGTTGGATCATAGATAGTCTATAAATAAGACCCTGCGCCCAACTCAAAGAGCAATTTGAAAATCCCACGCTCCAAGGCTGCCTCTCCTCTCCTCCTCTACACCAAATCATCTTCTCCCTCTCCTCTCCACGTCCAAAAGTATTTTGGATTCTTAGTTGGTGCAATCCAGACAACAGAAAGGTGACTGAAAGCTAGAAAGCTACGCTGCTGCAAAGGACAATTGCTAATCTTCGAAAGATATTTTGAAGATCCTCCAGATCAGATTCAGATCTAATTTTTGGAGACGTGATAGAGAAGAAGAGGATCTCTAGATTCAGTCCGAGTGGATACCGATAGAGGTCAGGCACTTGCGTGGCTAGATCTAGAATCTTTCGCTGCTTATAGGATCATCAATGGACAATAGGATTACCCACTTTAAGATAAATTAAATTAAATTAAATTTATTTTAATTTATTTTAATTATTAAAATAATAAAAATTAGATCTAAAATATCTCAAATCTGATATGGATCGAAGAGAAAAAATTTTGAAATATATCTCTTGATCTGATCAGATCTGAACGAACCTGGTCCGAAAAATCAGGATTTCTCTTCACTTATCTCCGACAGCCAAGGTTGAAGGAGATCTTATCTCCTATTGGCAAAGACTTTAAGGCTCGAAAGAGATCTTATCTCTAGTTGAGATTGACTCGATCGCTCAGGAGAGATCTTATCTCCGATAGTCGAGGTTGAAGAACTTCGACCTACTCATGTTAGGACGAGATTCTACTCCTATTCCTAACACGGCTACTATTGATGGCTTTTTTCCTATCATCATATAGTTTCTACACCAAGAAATAATAATATTGAAATGAAAAAATTTTATTGAAGAAAAATTACTAATAGCACATTCCTAGATTCTCTGCATTTCAGGGTCATAGGAGCATTGTTCTTCTGAGTTTCTTCAGATGATAAGTTTTAAGCCAGACGACCTCCTTCTTGCTCCTCCGTCATGGGTAGTTCTAACTATGGCAGCGCTCTTGATCGATCTTCTCCTGCTTCAGGCTGACGTTGGAGGAATTGACCCAACCGGCCCCTCCTGATGAGCTCCTCGATTTCGTCTCGAAGCTGAATGCATTTTTCATTATCGTGGCAATGGTCACGATGGTAGAGGTAGTACTTGCTTCGATCATGCTTGTTTGGAGGAGACTGTAATTTTTCTAGTTTTGATAGCTGACTCTTGATTTCCATCAGGACTTGACTTTTAGGAGCGTTAAGGGGGGCATAATTGTGGAACCTTCTGAGGAAAGAACTTCTTTGCACCCCTCTATCGGAGCTTCCTCGATGATGAGCTCGAGGAGTTCGGGCTTGCTTGCACTCGGAGGGAGTCTGCGAGCACGGTCGAACTTCTCTCAACCCTTCATCGATAATGGGTCTATCAGACTTGTCCATCCGCCGCTCTCCTACGACTTCTTCATCCTTCAATTTGAAGGCTTCTTCCTCACAGGCATATCTCTTTGCCTGGGCTAGCAGATCGGCAATATTTTTGAGGTACTTCTTCTTCAAGAAAAATAGTAGATCGTTCTTCTGAAGGCCACCCTTGAGTGCGGCCATTGCAACAGACTAGTCCAGATCCCGGACCTCAAATGTCGTAGTATTAAATTGGGTGACATAAGCTTGGATAGGTTTTACCCTCTTTTGCTTGACATTCATCAGAGAATTCGAATCTCGGCATGGACGTCGGCTGCTGACGAAGTGAGCCACGAATTGATGGCTCATCTGATCAAAAGAGAAGATCGTACCTGACTTCAACGTCGAGTACCAGTTTCTCGCTACTCCCTTGAAGGTAGATGAGAAGGCTCGATATAATATGGCATCTGGTGCACCATGGAGTAACTGTTAGATATGTGTGCCCTAGAAGCCAGAATTGGCTGATACTTGTAATACACTTCTAGGAGCAAAATTATAATTTTAACTATAAATAATAAAATAAATTATTTTCTATCACATATGTATATTTTGTATCTGTGATACATCCCTTGAGTTAATGGTAATGATACTTCTTATTTTCAAGAGTTGAAAATTTAAGACAAGAATTTTCATTATTAACTCATAAAATGCTCCAACCGTAGGATGATCATAAGGATGGTGATTGATCCGAAAGGTTAGTGTACAATCACTTCTTTATAGTAGATGAGTCTTAAGTCTACGATGTAGAGACACCGGAGTGAGAGTACAGATACTCATTAGAGAATGAGGGCACTGAACATGACCACCTTGAGTTGTCATAAGGAAGTCTACCTTCTCATCGATGACTGACTCGAAGCTGCAATGGTGTGTCTGATTTTTTGACCTGAGGTGCATGGGTAGTTCACCTTGAGGGTGTTATAGTTTGACTACACCATGACTCGATCTCCTAGTCATTCGGAACTCTGAGGTGTATGTTGGCTATAGCATGTTCATTATAGAAATTGGATTGCACCAAGATGGAATCTATCTACCTCAGTGGATGAGGAGCAGTCCTATGATGATCATGAGAATCAAGTCTATAAGCCCATGGCTATGACAGAGAGTGAAATAATAGAAAGAGTTTTTATTAAGATTTTCACATCGAACTTGAATCGAATGATTAAATCGCATGATAGAAATTAGGGTTTGATGAGTTCACCTTAACCCTAATCTGATCGGAGCTCAAGATAGAAGAACTTAATCACACCAGTAGCTGCACTGAGAGGTTCATCTTCAGTTTTGATGGGTTGCCACCATATACTACTAGGTGTCATTGGTGAATTTTGAGAGTAATTAGAATGATTTAGATGATCGATCATTCTAGTTGTCTGAATCAGAAGAGTTCTGATCCATCGAAAGAAGTTTCGATAATGTTGATGATGGAGATCACTACATATCCCATTACCATATAGAACTATACCTAACTGGGTCACACAAACAAGGGTTTGGATTTGGATATTATCAATTGAACTAACCCAGTTCAATTGATTTGAATTAGATTTAATTAGGTTCAAGAAAATCATGCTAGCACATGATTGAACCTAACATTCTCCTTTTTCTATCATTAAAAGTTATCTCAATTGAGCCAAATAAGTTTATGCTCACTCAAATACCTTTACCTGATCTGACTGGAGCTTATCCAGATTAGAAAAGGGTTATCTTAATTTATGAGATAAATTTAAGATAACACCTGCCATTTTTCATCATCTGCTAATTCTTGTTCTTTGACTTTGGTCAAACATTGATCTTTGATCCTTGGATATCTGCCCATGTGTCATGCACTTATTAGAGAGTAGATAGGAGCTTGTCCCCTCCCTAAAAATTGAAAATGAGGGATGCATGCCTAGGATGGCGTGCTCCTATGGATAGGGATGCCTGGAGTCCCATACGGATGGGACTTCAGGTTGCTTCTTGGATTCAAACTAGGTGACCCTCACCTATAGACTTTGATCAATCTTAGGCACCACCTTAGGATGAATCTGTGGGTCTCTCATCTGATTAAATCAGGTGATATCATCCCACCAATTATATTTAGATCTGATTAAATGAAGCAACGTAATTGGCTGGGGTGATGTGGCACTGCATGATGCAGTAGGGTCTATATAAAGACTTATCTGTGCCCAACTTTGACAGACCCCTCTCCTAGCCATGCCCTAATGATGTCCCTCTTCTTTCTCCATGCCACCTTCAGGCCATCTCTCTCCTCTCCACGCCCAAGGATAGTTGGGCTTCAGATTAGTGCGATTCAGGTAAGAAAAAGCTGACGAGAAAGGAAGAAGACAGCACTGCCGCAGAGACGACTGCTGATCTTCAGAAGAAGTTTTGAAGATCCTTCAAATCAGATCTAAATCTGATTTTTGAAGATGAGATAAAGAAGGAGAAGATCTCTAGATCTAGCTTGAGTGGATATCGGTAGAGGCCAGGCACATGCGTGGATAGATCTAGAACCTCAGACAATCAGCAAGATCATCAATGGGTAATCGAATTACTCATATCAAGGTAAAACTAATTTAGATTTAATTTAATTTAATTTTTTTTATTTATTAAATTATAAAATTAGATCTAAAAAATATCAGATTTGATTAGGATCTAAGAGAAAATTTTTAAAATATGTCTCTCAATCCAATCAGATCTGAATGAACCTGACCCCAAAAAATCAGGATTTTCTTCAATTGATATTAGAGCCAGGTTCTTATAAAATTTATTTAGATCTAATTTAATTTAATAAATTATTAATTTTAGATATCACATGAGATATAATTAGCTCTGAAATTAAAAAATTAGAAAATTAAAATTAATTAATCTAGATCTAATATATATCAGATACATAACTAGACTAGGAATAGAATTATTCTATGTATAGGATCTATTTATTTACTATTTTTTGATCTTATAAATATTATAATTAGATCTAAAAATAAAAAATAAATTAAATTTAATTTATTCATATGAGATATGATAGTTGTATGTTTAGACTAGTTGTAGAATAGTTCTACAATAGGGTCTAGATTAAATTTTATTTGATAAGATCAAGTTTAAATTTAATTTTTTAGATGATTATGAGATAATTTAGATCTGAAAAATATGCATGATATGATGTATACAAAACATGCTTTAATTAGATCAATTCTTATATGAGATATATGCTTAGATCTAATTAGTTTTTATAGATTAGTTGTATTTTTGATTAAGACGTTCTCCTTGGCCGTTCGATCATAAGAACAAAGTAGGGTTTAAAGATCCTCTCCTTCCATTCGATGAGGTGTTCTTATGATGTGTAGGGGTACTGTGCATTCGTCCTTAATCAAAAATTAAAAATTTACTTTCTGCAAAATTTTAGATCCTAAAACCCTAGGATCTTATTTACATATTTTGTTGATGAACCCTAAACTTAATTAAGAATTAAGATAATGAAACATATTAGGTCTAAAATTAAGAATTTTTAGATCTAAGACATGTTCATAAAATTGGATTCGAACTTGGGTAGCTCAATTAGGTCTAGCGGTTGATCAAACTGAATCAAGAGTTGGTTAGATGGGATCAATAATGCTTAAATTGATCAGCTAATAGGATTAAGTCTGGATCAAGATCGAGTCACGTGAGTGATCGATCAAGCTAAGACCTAATTAGGCTCAGTGGTTAGAGTCTGGATTATAGGCTAATCCGATTGATTCTGACTCAATAATTTGGTATCTAAGATAAGTTTGACAGATATGATCGACTGATTTTTAATTGAGAGCTACTCGATTCGAATGCGTTCTTGTCGAGTTAATAGTATATCCCTTCCACCAGTCTCACTTATCTGGCCATGTTTGTTGACTCAGTTTTGATCTGAGATGGTCAATAATTCGAGCTAACCCAGGCCACTAGACTAGTCATAATGGTTATGACTATGTCAAGTTTAGTTTAATGAGACCTAAATCAAATTTTTCTAAGAAAAGATTAAGTCTAAGGTCTTCCACCATTATAGATGTGCGGGCCCTTTTTGGGATTGATTATACTCGGCTGGTTACAGTGGCTCAGTTGCATCGAAAAGATGCAACTATGTCTATTAGGCATTGGATGCTACAGACTGAAGGATGGATTGGGCTCAATATTTTAGATACAGAGAGAGACTCAATTAGGAATCCAATCTGTGTAAATGGTAGGTTTGACTTAACTAAAGAGTGGATCAATATTTTGGACAAGGTGAGATTCATGAATTAAAGATCAAGTTTCGGTGCATCATGATTAGAGAATCGTTGAACAAGAGTTATTCACTCATTGACAATCCATCACCAATAACTGTTAGGTGAGGTGATGAGTAAGTTGGTGGAATTGCACCATCTACTAGAAATCAGTAATCGTGGAGATTTTGCATCTCTACAGAGAAAGTATAGGGATCTAAGAAAATAGTGGAAGCTAATTTATTTAAAAATAAAATCTCTATATAAATTGGTTAAGTCTTAATTATAATATCTAACTAGAAACTTTGACTATCTATAGAAAAATGTCTGCATCCAATCCACTAGCACGAATCCTGGACACCCATAGATTGACCGAACCAAATTACAAGAATTGACTCCAAAATTTCAAAATCATTTTGGGTTTCGAGAAGTTAACTCATGTATTGGATCGAAATTCTCCCACCTTACCAGCTCATCCATCCGCTGAGCAGAGAGCGCCTTTGGATAAGTGGACAGATGAAGATAATAAAGTCAGATACTA
Source organism: Cocos nucifera (assembly GCA_006176705.1). Taxonomy (NCBI): domain Eukaryota; kingdom Viridiplantae; phylum Streptophyta; class Magnoliopsida; order Arecales; family Arecaceae; genus Cocos; species Cocos nucifera. The sequence continues at coordinate 2,002,711 of QRFJ01000072.1, forward strand.
CATGTTGGGCTCGATGTCTGATGAACTTCAACATCAACATGAAGATATCAGGACTGCTCGTCAAATGTTGGCTCACCTATAGGAGATATTTAGTGAACATAGTCGTGCAGCTAAGTATCAAGTTACTAAATGATTATTCAAGGCTAAGATGCATGATGGGCAGTCAGTCTAAGATCATTATCTAATGATGATCAAGGACTTAGAAGAGCTTAAGAAGCTCGGAGTGAGGTTGGATTTGGATCTGTAGAATCATATAATTCTGCAATCTTTGACTGATGCGTATGGGCAGTTCATCATGAACTACCATATGCATAAACTTCAAAACTCTTTGGCCGAACTTATGAATATGCTGGTTACCGCTGAACTTTCCATGAAAGGTTCTAAAGACTCAGTACTTGCTATAGAATAAACTTCTTTCAAGAAAAAGTCTTTCAGAAAGAAGAAGTCTATGAAAAAGCAGAAGATGGAAGGAGAAAAGAAGAAAAAGGCAGACCTAAAGAAGAAGGCCGCTAATAAAGGAAAGTATTTTCATTGCAACAATGACGGCCATTGGAAGCGAAACTGCCCTACTTGCCTGGCCATCCTAAAGAAGAAGGAGGCAGGTCCTTCTGGAGGTATGCTCATTATTGAGTCTAATCTTATGATTTCTTCTGCATCCAGTTGGATGCTTGACTCTGATTCTAGTGCTCACTTATGCACTTCTATGCAGAATCTTGAGGATAGTAGAAGGTTGAGAGATGGTGAAATGATCCTGCATGTCGAAAATGGAGCAAGAGTTGCTACCATGGCCATGGAAACATACCCTCTTTGACTACCATTTGGTTTAGACTTAGTATTAAAAGACTGTTATTATGTGCCTACAGTAAGCAGGAATTTGATTTCTATTTCTTGCCTTGCATTAGAAGGCTATGTAATTAGTTTTCTTAAGGACCATTGTAACATTCTTTATGAAAGAAATAAAATTATAAATAATTTTCTTATTAACGGTCTTTATCAGTATATGTTGAAGCATCTATTTTTTAATTTCAAGCAAAATATAAATGCCATAAAATCAAAATGAGCTAGGGATAGTCCAAATGATAGGTATCTATGGCACCTAAGATTAGGTCATATAGCAGAAGATAGGGTTAACAAATTGAAAAAAATTGGGCTATTGAATTATTGACTTCCGAGTCATATCCAATTTTATCCTGTCTTCATGGCAAAATGACTAAGCTCCCTTTTGTAGGATATGGGGAAAGGGCCACGAATCTTCTTATTCTAATACATACAGATGTGTGTGGCCCATTTGATGTGCCGGCTAGAGACAACTTAGTCTACTTCATAATATTTATCGATAATTTATCTAGGTATGGTAGTGTATCTTATGAGATACAAGTCTGAAGCATTTGAAAAGTTAAAGAATTCAGACATGAAGAAAAAAAATTGGAAAACCCATTAAGGTCTTTGATTAGATCGAGAGGTGAAACTTAGTCGAAATTCCTGGACTATCTCGAAAAAATGACATAGCTCTCAAGGACTCATAGGGATACCTTAACTCAACGAAATTTAGAAGGAGAACCGAATCCTATAATATGATCCGATCCATGATGAGCTTTCACAGACCTCCTAATTTTTTTGGAGATACTTTTTGTTAACTGCAATATACTTACTGAATAGGGTTTCTTCTAAAACCATTCCTACCACACCGTATGAGATATAGCATGGTAAGAAATCAAGTCTGAGTCATCTCAGAATTTGGGATTGTCTGGCTCATGTCAAAAGACAACAAGCGGACAAGTTAGACTTTAGGTCCTTTAGAGCTCGATTCATAGGATATCCTAAAGAGTCATTAGGATATTATTTCTACATTCCAGAAGATCATAATGCGATTGTGAATCGACATGCCATTTTTCTTGAAAAACAGTTTATTCAAGATAGCGGCATTGGAAAGCGATCAAGCTTGATAAGAAAGTCTCATAAGAGCAACGAGCTAAGGACCAAATGGAATCAAATCAGGTTAAGCCAATCCAGTCACTACCTCCTCCACCTCGTAGATCGGAAAGAGTTTTTCGTCCTCTTGAGAGGTACTTAGGTACTATTTCAAAGATTGTAGAGAAAATGTTCCTCGTAGGTAATGGTATTTATTGGGGATGAACCCCGCTCCCACCGAAATTCAGTCCGATGCTCAGGTTGATGCAATCGATAGTCATGGAAGGATTTCAGCGGACGGGCCTTAGCCAAACTCTTTCAGCTGGCTGAACTCTTAAGAGGTCGGGCTCATCCGATCGAACTCCTCAGCGGTCATCCCTCGGTCGAACTCCTCAGCGGCCAAACTTTTTAGTGGTCGAACTTCTCAACAGCCAAACTTTTCAGCAGCCGAACTCTAGTCGGACTCCTTTCAGACACCTCCTTTGGTCGGATTTCTGGATCCCTCATTCAGACGAATGCCTATGAAAGCCGAACTCCTCCCAGACTCCTTCGGCTATTGTTCCTCTCGGGCGACCCTCTCCGGTCATATTCCCTTCGGGAGTTCGAACTCCTCCAAAATGGGTACACGTCAAAGCTCTTCAACCCTTCATTCGATCCCGAGTGGTTCAATATCAAGACAGCTGCAGCCATCACCATCAGTCCGCTGCAGGCGACAGCGATCCGCTACCAGACGGCGATGGCTGTCATCGTCAATCCATTGTAGGTGGTGCCTTCCCCTAGGACTGACTCCGTCGGACCTCAAGTGGCCCGCCACCACGTGGTTATAGCTGTTACCATCAAGCTCCACCTATAAAAAGGATCCTCCAGATATGCTAACTCTATGCTCTAAGCTCTCATATTCTTCTCTAAACTCTGTCGAACTCATTTTCGAGCACTCCATTCCTATTGACCAGAGCTGACTTGATCGTTGGAGGGTCCTGCCGAAGCCACCTCCCATTGGCTCTGGATGAGACTTTATTTTGTAGGTCTTCGACGGTGACCCCATCCACCTTCGCTCCAATCGGATCCAATGATGATCAGTTTCTACGTCAACAGTTTGGCACTAGAGAAAGGACCCCCTCTGCCTCCGAGGTTTCCTTATTCTTAAAGGAGTGCTCAGCGACGACCTCCCTTCTTTCTCTCTAAAATTCTTTTTCGAGAAAAAATACCCCCCAAGAGACCTTCGACCCGATGATCGGTGGCCTCCGCGGTCTGATCCCGTTCAGATCCGTCCACTTTCGCTCTAGCCCAGTGACCCAGGTCCCATCTGTAGCTGTGATGGATGCAAAGCAGTTCAACCTGCTCGTCCAACAGGTTCGTGGTCTCACAAAAATAGTGCAGGCCGTGCAGGCCATGCACCAGCAGGCCCCAGCACCAGCTCAACCGATGTGGGATTCTCCAGAGCCGTGTGGTCCTGACCAGGAGCGACCGACTTAGGCTATCCGACCTCCGATCCCCAGAAGGGGAAGGCAAAGGAGGGAGAGCCCTCGCTCGGACTATGGCTCGACCCAGGATGAAGCTCCACACCCATTCTATCAGAAAATCTTGGAGATCAGAGATCGTGAAGATCTCTTGGATCAAAGACTCTTAGAAATGAGCCGGAGAATCAAAGAACTTCATCACACTCCCTCCTCACATGGTAACGACATTTGCACCGATCCTTCTTTTTCACAAAAAATTATGCAGGAATCAATCCCACCGAACTTTAAGCTCCCACAGTTCGAGAGTTATGATGGGACCACCAATCCGATCGACCATCTAAAAGCCTTTCGGACAATGATGTTGCTTCATGGCGTGCCAGATGCTATCTTGTGTCGGGCTTTCCCCTCTACCTTTAAGGGAGCTACCAGGAATTGGTACTCGGTGCTCAAGTCGAGTACCATCTTATCGTTTGACCAGATAAGTCAATAGTTCGTAGCCCACTTCGTCAGTAGTAGGCAGCTGCAGCAAGATTTGGATTCCTTGATGGCCATCAGACAGAAGAAAGGGGAGCCCATCTGGGCTTATGTCACTTGATTTAATGCTGCCGCGTTGGAGATCCAAAATTTGGACCAGTCAGTCGCCATGGCCGCCCTAAAGAGTGGCCTTCAGAAGAATGACTTACTGTTCTCTCTGGAAAAGAAGTATTCCAGGAATTTTGTGGACATTCTAGCTCGGGTTGAAGGGTATGCCTGGGCAGAAGAGGCCTTCAAAGCCAAGGATGATGAAGCCAGCGACAAATGGCAAATCGATGGACCGAGTAGGCCCATCGAAGAAGGGAAGCAGAGTGAAGCTCGACCACGTTCCTAAACTCCTCCCGATCGTAGGTGAGCCCAAACTCCCCCTCAAACCCTGAGGCAGGAAAGTCTCGACGAAAGGGCACGCCAAGGTTCTTCCCAGCGCCGAAGTTCTCTCCAATGAAGATTTCACAACTACGCCCTCCTTAACGCTCCGAAGATCCAAGTGCTGATGAAAATCAGGAAACAACTTCCGCGGTCGGAGAGGATGCATTTTCGCCCCAGCAAGCGCGATCTTAATAAGTTCTATCTTTATCATCGTGATTACGGTCATAATACTGAGGAGTGCATTCAACTCCAGGATGAGATCGAAGAGCTCATCAGGCGAGGTAGACTCGGTCGATTCCTATGGAGATGGCCTGAAGAGCGGGAGCATCGGCTGAGGGTGTTACCACCAAGTGGGGAGAACCAACTAGAAGATCGGCCGTCTCTCGGCGTTATCAATACTATCTTGGAGGACTTCGGTAAGGGAAGGCCAGCGGATCCGAGGGATCGATGAAGAGATAGAGGATCGCGGAACCCATGGCCTTTATCGAGGTGGACGGTCAGGGAATCCAATTTTCGCATAATGACGTGATTGTAATTTCTTTGAACATTGCTGACTATGATGTACGCCGCATTTTGGTGGATAATGGAAGTTCAGCCGGCATATTATTTTATGATACCTTCTTAAAAATATTCTTACCCAATGACCACTTGGGGCCTATGAATTCTTCATTGGTAGGATTCACTGGCAATACCATACCAATCGAAGGCATAATAACTTTGGCTGTGACGGTGGGGCAACACCCAAAACTGGCCAAAGCATGAGTCAATTTTTTAGTCATGAGGACTCCATTCGCCTATAACGCCATTCTAGGCCGATCTGGTCTAAATGCACTTTGGATGGTGGCGTCAACATATTATTTGAAGATGAAGTTTTCGATGAGTCACGGGGTCGGAGAGGTCAGAGGAGACCAGACTCTGGCGAGGCACTACTTCTCTATCACCCTACATGAGGAAAAATGGTTCGACCCTTATCTTGTTGATGGACTGGATGTTTGCGACGACCTCACTGAGGTGCAGGGCGAGCCTATGGAGGACCTCGTCTCTGTGCCCTTAAATGATAAAAACTCAGAGCATGCGGTACAGAATGACTCCAACTTAGCGGATGAGGTTCGGGAGCAACTCGTTACCTTCCTCAGAAGCAATGCGGATGTCTTCGCCTGGACCCCAGCAGACATGTCGGGGATTGATGCCAAGATCATGGAACATCGACTGGCCATCGATCCGAGGTATCGATCGATGAAAGAAAAGATGCGCCACCACACTCCGGAGAGATAGAAAGCAATCATCGAAGAGGTGGACAAGCTTCTCAAAGCCAGACTCATCCGAAAGGTTAATTATCCGACCTGGGTCTTGAACGTGGTCCTCCTCAAAAAGACGAATAACAAGTGGAGGATGTGCATTGACTTCAAAAAGCTGAACAAGATCTGCCTGAAAGGTAGCTACCCCATATCCAAAATTGATCAGCTGGTGGACGCGACCTCGGGCCATAAGCTCCTCACCTTCATGGATGCCTTCTCTGGTTATAACCAGATTTGGATGGCATCCAAGGATGAAGAGAAGACCGCTTTTATTATTGACCGTGGTCTTTATTGTTACAGGGTCATGCCCTTTGGACTCAAATGTAGGGGTGACGTACCAACGCTTGATCAATAAGATCTTCAAGAAGCAGATCGACCGTAACATGGAGGTGTACGTGGATGACATGCTCGTCAAAAGTCGGACTTCAACAGACCACCTCATCGATCTTAAAGAGACCTTCGATGCACTCAAGAAGCATAAGATGAAATTGAACCCAACCAAGTGTACCTTTGGCATGACCTCTGAAAAATTTCTAGGGTTCATGGTGTCGAGATACGGAATTAAAGCAAATCCCAAGAAAATCCAAGCCATTCAGGAAATGACCTCTCCAAAGACGATTAAGAAAGTTCAGCATCTGATCGAAAAGGTGGTATCCCTAAATCGCTTTGTCTCAAGGTCGGCCAAATGATGTGTGCCCTTCTTTTGAGTTCTCAGACAACCTAAGAACTTCTGCTGGACGATGGAGTGCCAACAGGCATTCGAGGAGCTCAAAAACTACCTCGACTCACCCCCACTACTGGCAAAGTTCGAACCCAGAGAAGAATTGTTCCTATACCTAGCCGTCTTTTCGGTGGCCCTGGCAGCAGTCCTGATCAAGGAACAATTGAAGATGCAGCGATCGATCTACTACGTGAGTCGGATTCTAAGGGATGTGGAGATCAGGTACTCTAGATTGAAAAAATTAACTTACTCTCTTCTAATTGCTGCTAGGAGGCTCTGATCTTATTTTTAAGAGCACACCATAATGGTCCTCATGGACCAACCGATAAAGGCAGTCCTTCACCGAGCGGATGCTTTCGGAAAAATCGCAAAATGGACAATCGAGCTCACAGAGTTCGATATCAACTATCAACCCCGACCATCGATCAAGGCCCAGATACTGATAGATTTTGTATTAGAATGCACCATTCCAATCGAAGTCGAGCTTAAATAGAATGAGATCGATGCCCCGTTATCACAGCCAAACCTCTCCGAGGAAAGTGCCGACCTCATCGAAGGCTCCTAGGCTTTTCACGTAGATGGTTTGTCCAACTCCGCTGGGGCTGGTGTAGGGCTGATCTTGATCAGCCCTGAGGAAGTCATCATCGAGTACGCACTATGCTTCGAGTTTCCCACGATCAATAATGGAGCCGAATACGAAGCGCTGGTCACCGAATTAAAAATAGCAAGAGAATTGAAAGTAGACTGGCTTCAAGTCTACAGCGATTTCTAGCTGATGGTCGGCTAGTGATAGGAACGCGATGTTGTCGTTAAGACACCGTGTTTATCAGTTTAATCCGACTTCTTAAAATTATTGAAAATACGTAAATAGTAATGAGTCGGGCCGAATCCACAGGGAAGGTAGTGTTTTTAGATTTGAAATCTTTGATTTTTGAAAAGAAAAGAAGAAAAGAATTTTTAGAATCAAAAGTAAAGTTGAAAAATTAAAAGCAAAAATTAAAAGATGTAGGAATTTAAACTTGGTACTAAGATCTATTAGTTAGATCTTAGCATCTACTTGCAAAGCAATAATTTAAAGTGCAGAAATTAAATTATAATAAAAAGCAAAAAATTAAAATGCAAAAATAAAATTTTTATTAACTAAAATTTTAGAATTTAAATACATAAAATTTAAAAGAAAAGATAAAAAAATAAAATAGTCTGATCTCTGATTTTGGATCGGCATTGGCAGAAAGATGGTGTAGAAGCTCGGCTCTTCTTCTCGGCATCCGTTGTTTTGAAGCAGCCTTTAACCCATAGCCTAGCTTCGCCCTATACCAAGACTTCACCTTGATTGGAGATGTTGATTTCTGGTGGCCTAGGGTCCTTTTTATAGGGCTAGGAGGGCTGGATATTTTTTTCTAAAGGCAATATGGGACTAATAGCCTTTGTAATCATCAAAATACAAAAAAAATTGGATAAAATTTGAATCAAAACAGCTCTGATACGACTCTGATAAATCTAATAAAATCCAGCCATTCAATAAAAATCCAACGGTCCAAAAATCATCAAAATCGGATGCAGATCAACTCAGATCGGGTCGGATTAAATTCTGGCCGTTGGATCGCGCTAGATGGAGAAAATCTGGTCGCAAATCATGCGCCTGAGAGTTTGATCGCCGTCGAAAGCTTTCTGGACCGTCGGATCATTGCTTGGATCGAGTGCTGCCGTTCGATGGTGATCCGCATGATGTTTGTGTCTGAATAAAATTCGAAAGCAACCACAGCCATCCGATCCTGACCGCAAACAACCACATCCGTCCGATCGCGCAATAACTGTTCCCATGGACCGCGTGGACCGACTGCACCGCACACCGCAACCAATCAGCACCGCTGTTATCGGACGAAAAGACTAAATTATCCTTATGAGCCGCGATAAATTTCTGTAGACCCTTAAGGGGTCTAGGTCCACCACGTGACAATCTCTAATTCACCGGAATTTGCTGAGCTGGCGGTCCACGCCTAGATCGTGGACCGGCTGATGGCTTCAACGGCTGAGTCGGCTTTGATGGCTCGGCTTGGCTTGGTGGCTCGGCTTGCGGAGCCGACTGAGCCATTTTCTTTTTTATTTAATTTTTATTTATTTTATATTTTTAAAAATTCATATCTTTTCCATTTTAGCTCCGTTTTACTTAAAATTTATTTCATTGTGATCAAAAAAATGAGCTCTTTCTATTGATAATAAAATTTTATTTTTTAATTTTTATTATTTTTTTATTATTTTTAATTAATTAATTAATTAATTAAAATATGAATTTTTTAAAAAATTATATATAAATTAATTAATAATTTTTAAAAATTAATATAAATTAATTAATAAATTAATACTTCTATTGGTAAATTTATGATGTTTATCACACCCCCCAACTTAAGCTTTGCTCGTCCTCAAGTAAAGAAAGAATTTAGTTTAAATATCTTTTAACTTTAGAGTTTCGAATTTTACGTCAGCAATTTTCAAAATGGCCATTGATATTCAGTAGAGCTTAAATGAGACATATCATTGGGGTATTAATACTTATCAATAGAAAATTAAGTAAAGAACATTAAATTTTTCAGAACTTTTTTCTAAATTATTTCACTTTTATCTCTGATTTGTCTAAACTTTCATATAGGCAAGTGTATTGCTACTTTCATCCTTCATTTATTAATTTTTATTTTCATATTGCCCACTTTTTGATGCGAATATCATTGCTTACTTAGGCAACGGGACCCGGTTACTTGGTGGAAAATCAATATTTTTTTTTTAATTATATTTTTTTTAAACGTTGTATCACTATTGAGTGTCTTAACTCCTTAAGCTTTCTATTTGATCCATATAGCGAGTTTTGGGCCAATGACTCCCAAACTAGTTGGCTTTAGGGCACTAGGTATAGAATACCCCTCGGGCTTACTAGCTCGAATCAAATAGGCTACGAGTTAAGACTAGCTTTACAACGAGCTTCTTTGCCCTTCCCACCTTTTGACGCGAAACTCAATGCTTGCTTAGGCAAAGAGGCCCGGTTACTCAGTGAGAAGTACTTGGAAACTATTTTATTAAAATAAATTTTTATATGAAGAAATGTATAGTTACCTTACACAAGCCTATAAAAAGTAGACTTTTCTTTGATGCTAGTAGAAATAATTAGAAATGCTCCAAGAAATTTTTTTTTATGTTTTGGACTTAACTCTTTATTGAATTTTCTTAATACTTGATTTCTCAATATCTCATAGATTCTCTAATCTGTGCATCAATTTTTTTTTTAAAATGCTTAGTTTAATTCGATTCTTAAGCATAATCAGGTATCTAAATACTAAATACTAACTTTTTCGGAGACTTAAAATTTTAAAATTTTTATTTTTCTCTTCCTCCAACTTAATCGACATTGTCCTCAATGGAGAAGAAGAAAAAATAAAGGATGTAATAAAAAAATGGAAGAATACACCTAACTCAATATATTTATTTATTTATTTTTTTATTTTATTTTTTTTTGGTCCAGTACATGCCTTTGAAAATTTGAGCTCTCCCTTCAACTTATTCAAATTATCCTAAAAAAAAATAAACTAAAAAAATAAATTAGATAAAAACTAAATATTGGATTGCCTCCCAATAAGCGTTAAGTTTACCGTCTTCAGCCAGACACAATGTAGCTCACCATCCTGTGTCGAATATTGGATTGATAAATTTCAATGATTTTGGATTGTCAATCTCAGAAAGTTGATTTTTAATCCCATTATTGATATATTCACTGTTAATTTTTGGGATATATTTTATGATTCCATTCTCAAATCCATATTTATTAAGAATTTCTCCTATTTGTTTTTCTAAAATGCTCATGAATGGAGTTTTAGGAGTTAAGTTTGATTCAATGGGTGCTGGAATGGTGACTAAAGGCAGTTTTAATTCTGGAGGTAAATTAATATGATCCTGCTTAAACAACTCCATTGACATTTCATTACATGCCTTTTGATTTTTATAAGAAGAACCAGCTTCTAGGGTTGAAGGGGATAGGACATTAGGTTTATAAGTCTCGGATAAATCTATCCTCTTTTCCCTTATTTCTATCTCATTTAAACTGGAACTAGCATCAGTACTAATTCCTGGCTTGGGTTCTTCTATGTGGTTAGTCTCAGTACTAACCAGTTTCTTTAAATTTTTATTTTGGCTAGCATCAGTACTAGCCTCTTTCACCTGGTCTTGATATGGGTCCATAAGAATTCTATAGCTTTTAAGTTCAGGAATTACTTTGGTATTCTCAAATTGGAGATTCTTAGATGAAACATTAGATTGATAATTTAATTCAGATGGTTGGTAGTCATTAGGTGGGTTATTTAAAATTGGTAGGTTCGGTAGTTGATCTAGTTCTCTCCTCGTATTAGACTCAACTAATTATCCTATTTGAGCTTCTAGTCTGGCGATAGATTGCTGTTGAGTTAGAATTAATTGTTGAAGTTGGTTAAATCTATCATCAGCTAGATTGGTCTGTTGAGGAGGTGGGTATGAAGGCTGATTATAATATGATGGCTGGTTAAACTGACTAGGCTGACCATTATTATAAAGCATAATTTTGATAATTTTGCTCAAGTGAAATTTGGGTCTGAGCCTGAGTCTGTTGGGATGTCCAAGAAAAATTAAAGTTACTCCAATCTGAATTATATGAATTTGAAAATGGATCATTAATCAATTTGGAGTATCCTTGAGTAGCTTGAACTTGTTCTTGGATAAAATATAGAAACTGTGCAGTCATAGGACATTCACTTACATGATGGATTGGACTAGCACAGATTGAATAAGTGATGTTTGTTTGAATAAAATTTGAACAAACCACAGCACGCCGATTCCCTGACGCAAACAACCACATTCCGATCCGATCGCGCAATAAACTGTCCATGGACCGCGTG
>QRFJ01000072.1:2014809-2108330 GCA_006176705.1 Cocos nucifera
CCGCACCGCACACCGCAACCAATCAGCGCCGCTGTTATTTGGACGAAAAGACTAAATTACCCTTGTGAGCCACGATAAATTTCTGTAGACCCTTAAGGGGTCTAGGTCCACCACGTGGCAATCTCTGATTCGTCGGAATTTGCTGAGCTGGCGGTCCACGCCTAGATCGTGGACCGGCTGATGGCTTCAATGGCTGAGTCAGCTTTGATGGCTTCGGCTTGGCTTGGTGGCTCGGCTTGCGGAGCCGGCTGAGCCATTTTCTTTTTTATTTAATTTTTATTTATTTTATATTTTTAAAAATTCATATCTTTTCCATTTTAGCTCCGTTTTACTTAAAATTTATTTTGTTGTGATCAAAAAAATGAGCTCTTTCTATTGATAATAAAATTTTATTTTTTAATTTTTATTAATTTTTATTATTTTTTAATTAATTAATTAATTAATAAAAATATGAATTTTTTCAAAAATTATATATAAATTGATTAATAATTTTTAAAAATTAATATAAATTAATTAATAAATTAATACTTCTATTGGTGAATTTATGATGTTTATCAACTAGATTAACGGTAGCTACGAAGTGTGGGAAGAAAGCATGGTGAGATATCTTGAAAAAGTAAGGGATTTAACATCGGCTTTCGACAGTTTCGACATTCAACAGATTCCGAGGGGGGAAAATACAAAAGCTGATCTTCTCTCCAAGTTGGCCACTTCAGTCCCGATCGAACTACCCAAAGGAGTATTTTTGGAGACTCTGAAGTGCCCAACCCCAGAGGAACCTCAAGTCATCCTTCAGATGAAATTCTAGCCAAGCTGGATTGACCCGTTGGTTGCTTATCTCAAGGAGGGGGTCCTTCCTCACGATCCGAAAGAAGCTCGGAAGCTCAGGAATCAGGCCTTCCGCTATATTTTACATGAAGGCAGGTTGTATAAGAGGTCATACTCCCTCTCGCTGCTGAGATGCCTCCAACCTTCGGAGGTCGACCTCGTACTATGAGAGGTGCATGAAGGACTCTGCGGAGGTCACATAGGAGCCAGATCTCTGTCGCAAAGACTACTTCAGCAAGGATACTATTGGCCGACCTTATTTCACGATTCCATCGAATATGTGAGGAAGTGCGATCACTATTAGAAGAATGCCAACGTACAAAGGTAGCCAACATTCGAGCTTGCTCCGCTAAGCGCATCTTGGCCATTTGTGCAGTGGGGAATGGATATACTCGGCTCCTTTCCGATGGCGTCCGGACAGTGGAAGTTCCTCCTGATCGCGATCGACTATTTCACCAAGTGGATCGAAGCCGAATCACTAGCGAAGATTATCGAGGCCAAGGTGCAGGACTTCATCTAGAAGTCACTAGTCTGTCAGTTCGGTCTGCCCCAAACCCTTATAATCGACAATGGGCAATAGTTCGCCGGGGCAAGGTTCGCCGAGTTCTGCGAAGGATTAAACATCTTCCACCGCTTCACATCGATGGCTTACCCACAGGCCAATGGGAAAGCCGAGGTGACCAACCAAATCCTACTACAAGGTATCAAAGCAAGGCTCGATAGGATAAAGGGGGCCTGAGTGAACGAACTCTACCACATCCTCTGGGCATACTGAACTACATAGAGGGTGCCGACCGAGAAAACACCCTTCACCTTGGCCTTCGGCATGGAGGCAGTTATTTCGGTCGAGCTCAAGCTCCCATCTGCATGAGTCGTGGGCTTCAACGAGCAGCACAACCTCCAGAACCTCAGAGTCGACCTCGATCTGCTGGAAGAAAAAAGGAAGGAAGCCCACATCCGGATGGTAGCCTACAGATGGAAGGTGGCTCAATACTACAACTCTAGAGTTAAAAATAAGACGTTCAGAGTGGGAGACTTAGTGCTTCGATGAGCCGCTGTCTCTCAGCCTCAGAGTCAAAAAAAGCTCGCCCCTAATTGGAAAGGCCCGTATGAAATGATGGAGGTCATCCGGCCCTGTACTTATCACCTGAAGGAGCTTGGAGGGATAACGCTTCCACGATCTTGGAACTTAGAAAATCTGAGGATGTATTACTAGTAATCTCCCTTCAATAAAGCTGCTTCATTTCCACATTATTATTTTTTGGTGCAAAAACTATATGGTGATAGGGATGAAGCAGTCGATAGTTGCTGTGTTAGGAACAGGAGGAGAACCTCGTCTTAACATGAGTAGGTCAAAGATCTTTAACCTCGGCTATAGAAGATAAGATCTCCCCCGGACGTCCGCATCAAGCTCAGCTGTAGGAGATAAGATCTCCCCCGAGCGCCTGCACCAACCTCGGCTGTAGGAGATAAGATCTCCCCCGAGGCAACCTCGACTGTAGGAGATAAGATCTCCTTCGAGCGTCCGCATCAACCTCGGCTGCAGGAGATGAGATCTCCTCCGGAGTAACCACGACTGTAGGAGATAAGATCTTCCCTGGGGCAAACTTGGCCGTAGGAGATAAGATCTCCCCGAGGTAACCTTTAGCTACAGGAGATAAGATCTCCCCGAGGTAACCTTAGCTACAGGAGATAAGATCTCTCCTAAGAATCCGGGCTGACCTCGACTGTAGGAGATAAGATCTCTTTCGAGGCAAACTCGGTTTGTAGGAGATAAGATCTCCCCGAGCGCCCGCATCAACCTTGACTGCAGGAGATAAGATCTCTCCCGAGGCAACCTCGGCTGCAGGAGATAAGATCTCCTCCGAGCGCCCGCATCAACCTTGACTGCGGGAGATAAGATCTTTTCCGGGGTAACCTCGATTCCAGGAGATAAGATCTCCCCCTCGAGGCAAACTCGGTCGTAGGAGATAAGATCTCTCTCGAGGTAACCTCGACTGTAGGAGATAAGATCTCCCCTAAGGGTCTGGGCCGACCTCGGCTGTAGGAGATAAGATCTCCTCCGAGGCAAATTCGGCTGTCGGAGATAAGATCTCCCTCGAGCATCCGCATTAACCTCGACTGCAGGAGATAAGATCTCTCCTGAGGCAACCTCGGCTATAGGAGATAAGATCTTTCCCGAGCGTCCGCATCAATCTCGGTTGCAGGAGATAAGATCTTTCCCGAAGTAACCTTGGCTGTAGGAGATAAAATCTCCCTCGGGGCAAACTTGGTCGTAGGAGATAATATCTCTTCCAAGGCAACCTCGACTGTAGGAGATAAGATCTCTCCCGAGGCAACCTCGGCTATAGGAGATAAGATCTCCCCTGAGGATCCAGGCCGACCTTGACTACAGGAGATAGGATCTCCCCCGAGGCAAACTTGGCTGTAGAAGATAAGATCTCCTTCGAGCACCCGCATCAATCTCGACTGTAGGAGATAAGATCTCTTCTAAGGTAACTTCGACTGTAGGAGATAAGATCTCCCCCGAGACAACCTCGACCGTAGGAGATAGGATCTCCTCAGAGGATCCAAGCCAACCTTGACTGTAGGAGATAATATCGCCCCTAAGGAGCTCAACCTCCGATCTCGACCATCAGAAATGGGATCAACTTCAACCTCGGCTGAAGAAGAGATCTTCTTGAGTTTCTACTTCAAACAAATATAGAGTCCGAAAAAGAACTTCGATGGTCACCTATTTCGGTACTTCCTTCCTTCAAATTTCAAACTCGAAAGTGGGGGGACTATTGTTGGGGATGAACCCCACTCCCATCGAAGTCCAGTTCGATGCTCAGGCTGGTGCAATCGATAGTCACAAAAGAGTTTCAGCGGATGAGCCTTAGTCGAACTCCTTCAGCTGGTCGAACTCTTAAGAGGCCGAGCTTATCCGACTGAACTCCTTAGCGGTCGTCCCTCGGTCGAACTCCTCAGCGGCCAAATTTCTTAGCGACCAAACTCCTCAGTGGTCGAACTTTTCAGCAGCTGAACTCCAGTCGGACTCCTCCCAGACACCTCCTTTGGCCGGATTCCTAGATCCCTCATTCAGATGAACGCCTACGAAAGCCGAACTCCTCTCGGACTCCTTCGACTACTGTTCCTCCTGGGCGACCCTCTTCGGCCATATTTCCTTCAAGAGTCTGAACTCCTCCAAAATGGGTACACGTCAAAGCTCTTCAACCCTTCATTCGATTTCGAGTGGCTCAGTATCAAGACGGCCACAGCCATCACCATCAGTCCACTGCAGACGACAGCGACCCGCTATCAGGCAATGATGGTTGTCACCGTCAACCCATTGTAGGTGGTGCTGCAGATGGTGCCTTCCCCCAGGACTGACTTCGTCGGACCTTGAGTGGCCCACCATCATGCGGCTACAGCTATCACCATCAAGCTCCGCCTATAAAAAGGACCCTCCAGATACGCTAACTCTAGGCTCTAAGCTCTTCTCTTCTTCTCTAAACTCTACCGAACTCATTTTTGAGCACTCCATTCCTATTGGCCAGAGCTGACTTGATCGTCGAAGATTTCTGTCGGAGCCACCCCCCACCGACTCTAGACAGGACTTTATTTTGCAGGTCTCCGACGGCGATCCCATCCACCTCCGCTCCAGCCGGATCCAGCGATGATCAATTTTTGCATCAACAGGATTCATGGTGATGATCCTGAAATCTATAATGAGGCAATATCAGATATCGACTCTAAGAAATGGTTAGAGACAATGAAGTCAGAAATTGACTCGATACACTCAAACCAAGTCTGGACCTTGGTAGATCCATCAGAAGGTATAGTACCTATTGGATGTAAATGGATCTACAAGAGAAAGATTGGTGTAGATGAAAATGTAGAGATATTTAAGGCTAGATTAGTGGCAAAAGATTATAGTTAACGCAAAGGCATTGACTATCAGGATACCTTTTCGTCAGTAGTTATGCTAAAATCCATTCGCACATTGCTCGCTATTGCAGCCTATTTTGATTATGAAATATGGTAAATGGACGTAAAAACGATGTTCTTAAATGGATATCTTGAGGAAGATATCTATATAGAACAGCCGCTATGTTTCACATCCAGTGATAATGATCACAAGGATTTACAAGCTGCAAAGGTCCATATATGGATTTAAGCAAGCATCTCGGAGCTGGAATACTTGTTTTAATGATGTGATCAAAATATTTAATTTCATCAAAAATGAGGAAGAGCCATGTGTCTTCAAAAGGATCAGTGGGAGCGCTATTGTCTTCCTCGTATTGTACGTGGATGACATCCTCCTTATCGGAAATGATATTCCAATGTTGATCAAAGTTAAAATATGGTTATCTAAAGAATTCTTCATAAAAGACCTAGGAGAAGCATTCTTTATTCTGGGAATTAAGGTCTATAAAGATAGACCGAATAGGATGCTAGGACTTTCACAGAAGATGTATATAAAGGAAGTGCTAAAGATGTTTAGCATGGAAAACTCTAAGAGGGGTTTAGTATCCTTCAGACATGGCATTCATCTTTCCAAGAAGATGTATCCTAGCACACCTGAGGAAATAGAATGCATGAGCAAGATCCCTTATGCTTCAGCAATAGGGAGCCTCATGTATGCCATGTTATATACACGACCTGATATAGCCCATGCTGTGAGTGTCACAAGCAGATATCAGTCAAATCTAGGTGAAGAACACTGAACTTCTATGAAATATATCTTTAAGTACTTAAGAAGAACTAAGAATATGTTGTTGGTCTTTGGTAATAGCAAAATCCAAGTCTAGGGATATACAGACTCAGATTTTATGTCTGATGTAGATGATCGAAAGTCGACATCTGGGAGTCTGTTTGTGTGCAATGGTGGAGCTATCAATTAGAAAAGTTTTAAGCAGATAGTGATAGCAGATTCTACCATGGAAGCAAAATACATCGCTACATCAGAAGCTACGAAAGAGGCATTCTGGTATAAAAAATTTACTGCGGAGATCGGAGTGATGCCATCAGATTTCATTTTTCTGTACTACGACAACAATGGCGCCATAGCCCTTGCTAAGGAGCCGAGGTCTCACCAAAAATCTAAGCACATCGAGTGGCGATACCACCTCATCCACGATTATCTCGAGAAGGATTACGTTGAGGTCAAGAGAGTCTACTCCATAGATAATGCGGCGGATCTGCTTACAAAGCCATTGGGCCAATAGAAGATTGAAACCCACCTTGAGAAGATGGAACTTAGATTTGTAGCCAATTAGTTTTAGGTCAAGTGGAAGTTTGTTAGATATGTATGCCCTAAAAGCCAAAATTGGCTGATACTTGTAATACACTTCTAGGAACAAAATTATAATTTTGACTATAAATAATAAAATAAATTATTTTCTATCATATATGTGTATTTAGTATCTGTGATACATTTCTTAAGTTAATGGTAATGATAATTCTTATTTTTAAGAGTTGAAAATTTAAGACAAAAATTTTCATTATTAACTCATAAAATGCTCCTGACCGTAGGATCATCATAAGGATGGTGATTAATCTGAAAGATTAGTGTACAATCGCTTCTTTATAGTAGATGAGTCTTGAGTCTATGGTGTAGAGACACCAAAGTGAGAGTATAGATACTCGTTAGAGAACGAGGGCACTGAGCGTGACCACCTCGAGTAGTCATAAGAAAGTCTACCTTCTCATCGATGACTGACTCGAAGCTGCAGTGATGTGTCTGATTTCTTTGACCTGAGGTGCATCGGCAGTTCACCTTGAGGGTGTTATAGTTTGACTACACCATGACTCGATCTCCTAGCCATTCAAAATTCTGAGGTGTATGTTGGCTATAGCATGTTCATTGTAGGAATTGGATTGCACCAAGATGGAATCTATCTACCTCGATGGATGAGGAGCAGCCCTATGATGATCATGAGAATCAAGTCCATAAGCCCATGGCCATGGTAGAGAGTGAAATAATAGAAAAAATTTCTATTAAGATTTTCACATCGGATTTAAATCAAATGTTTAAATCATATGATAGAAATTAGGGTTTGACGAGTTTACCTTAATCCTAATCTGATTGGAGCTCAAGATAGAAGAACTTAATCACATAAGTAGCTGCATCGAGAGGTTCATCTTCAATTTTGATGGGTTGCCACCATATACTACTAGGTGTCACTGGTGGATTTTGAGAGCAATTAGAATGATTTAGATGATCGATCATTTTAGTTATCTGAATCAGAAGAGTTCTGATTCATCGAAAAAGTTTCGATGATGTTGATAATGGAAATTACTACATATCCCATTACCATACAGAATTGAACCTAACTGGGTTACACAAATAAGGGTTTGGATCTGAATATCATCAATTGAACTAATCCAGTTCAATTGATTTGAATTAGATTCAATTAGGTTCAAGAAAATCGTGCTAGCACACGATTGAACCTAACATTCTTCTTTTTCTATCATTAAAAGTTGTCTCGACTGAGCCAAATGAGTTTTTGCTCACTCAGATATCTTTACCTGATCTGACTGGAGCTTATCTAGATCAGAAAAAGGTTGTTTTAATTTATGAGATAAATTTAAGATAATATCTATCATTTTTCATCACCTGCTAATTCTTGTCCTTTGACTTTGGTCAAACGTTGACCTTTGATCCTTGGACATCTGCCCATGTGTCATGCACTTATTGGAGAGCAGATAGGGGCTTGTCCCCTCCCTAAAAATTAAAAAGGAGGGGGTGCACGCCTAGGATGACGTGCGCCCATGGATAGGGACGCCTGGAGTCCCATACGGATGGGACTTCAGGTTGCTTCTTGAATTCAAATTAGGTGACCCTCACCTGTAGATTTTGACCAATCTTAGGCACCACCTTAGAATGAATCTATGGGTCTCTCATCTGATTGGATCAGATGATATCATTCTATCAATCAGATTTAGATCTGATTAAATGAAGCAACGTAATTGGCCGGGGTGATGTGGCACTGCATGACGCAGCAGGGTCTATATAAAGACCTATCTGCGCCCAACTTTGAGAGACTCCTCTCCTAGCCACACCCTAAGGCTGTCCCTCTCTTTTCTCTATGCCACCTTTAGGCCATCTCTCTCCTCTCCACGCCCAAGGATAGTTGGGCTTCAGATTAGTGCGATTCAGGCAAGAAAAGGCTAACGAGAAAGAAAGAAGGCAGCACTGCTGCAAAGACAACTGCTGATCTTCAGAAGAAGTTTTGAAGATCCTCCAAATCAGATTCAGATCTAATTTTTAGAGATAAGATAAAAAAAGAGAAGATCTCCAGATTCAGTTCGAGTGAATACCGATAGAGGTTAGGCGCTTGCATGGCTAGATCTAGACCTCAGACAATCAGCAAGATCATCAACGGATAATCGAATTATCCATATCAAGATAAAACTAATTTAGATTTAATTTAATTTAATTTTTTTATTTATCAGATCATAAAATTAGATCTGAAAAATGTTAGATCTGATTAGGATCTAAGAAAATTTTTTTGAAATATGCCTCTTGATCCAATCAGATCTAAACGAACCTGACCTCGAAAAATTAGAATTTTCCTTCAATAACATCATGGTTCGAAAGGCCTCCAGATGATCAACCAAATTAGAGGTTCTATCATAACTTTTAAATTAAGAAAGCTCGAAGTTTGGTGGAACAGGCTTTTGCATAATTCGGAGGGAGAAAGGAGGATCGATGTGGACGTTGTCATGGTGAGCTGGGGCGACATGGTCGAGCTTTTCAATCCATCAGTCCATCTCTCGTAGTTTGTGATTGAGGACGTTGTCTCGATCAAAGATCTTGAAGGGCTTCTGACTATAAATGGAAAAGATCTCCTCAAGGGGAGAACCATGATCCAAACTTGGATCCTCTACTTTCTATTTTTTCTTTCCAATGGTGACGGACATGCCGGCCCAAATGCTCTTTCTTGAGATCGATTTTCAACATCGTAATGGTGGATTTCTTGGCGGAGTCACCGTCAGACGCTGCCACATGGCCTGCACCATCTCGGTGAGGCTCTGAATCCGCTGCATCAGTAGGTTATACTGCTCTAGATCTATCATGACCATCGATGGAGGTGGACGTTGAAGTGCTGGTGATGGAGCAGAGGTGGATGGATTTGGCTCAGATCTGACGGCAAACATGGTAGATCTTTGGGTATTCACCTTCTTTCGAGGCATTTTTTGAGATTGAATAAGAGGATGGAGATGAATCTTGGAGAAGGTCGGTAGGGTCGGCTGAGCACTCCTTTAAGAATAAAGATACCTTAGAGACAGAGGCCCTTCCTCTAGCGCCAATTCTGTTGGTGTAGAATTTGGTCGATGTCGGATTGAGCTGGAGTGAAGAAGGACGAGGTCGCCATCGATGACCTGCAAAATAAAGCCCCACCTGGAGTCGGTGGTGGTGGCTCCGGTATGACCCTCCGACGATCAAGTCAGCTCTTCTGGCCAACAGAAATGGAGTGCTCAGGCAAGAGAAGTGAGTTTAGAGCTTAGAGCTTAGAGAAAATATATCTAGAGAATTTCTTTTTATAGATGGAGCTTTTAACGGATTAATGGTGACAGCTGCAGCCGTCTAGTAGTGGACCGCTCGAGACCACATGAGGTTCGGTATGGAGAGGGAGAGACGTCATCAGACTGATAGTGGCGGCCATGTTGTCTGGTCATGGACTACATGGGGCATGTTATGGAGAGAACGGTGTCGTCAGACTGATAGTGGTGGCCACGTCGTCTGGTGGAAGCATGCGTTCGGAGTTTGACTGCAAGAGTAATCCAAAATGAGGTTGGCTCCTGTAGGAATCCGATTGTAGGTGCAATTTGGAAGGAGGTCAGCTCTCGAAAGAGTCCGACTACAGGAGCGATCCGGAAGGAGTTCGACTCCTGGAGGAATTCGACTGCAGGAGCGATCTGAAAGAAGTTCGGCTCCTAGAGGAATCCGACTGTAGGAGTGATCTGGAAGGAGTTCGGCTCCTGAAAGAATCTGACTGTAGGAGCAATCTAGAAGGAGTTCGACTTCTAAAGAAATTCGACTGTAGGAGTAATCTGGAAGGAGTTCGGCTCCTGAAAGAATCTAACTGAAGAAGAATTTTAGAAGAAGTTCGGCTCCCGTAGGAGTTTGACTGAAGGAGTCAGGGAGAAGTTTGGCTCCCATAGGAGTCCGACTGGAGGAGGAGTTTGACTGAAGGAGCTCGACCGTTAAGGAGTTCGACAGGAGCTCGGCTGCTGAGAAGTTCGATCAGCTGAAGGAGTTCGACTACGGCTCGTCCATTGAGGAGTTCGATCGGAGCTCGACCATTGAGGAGTTCGGCCAGCTGAAGGAGTTTAACTAAGGCTCATCCGCTGAAGCTTTTCCGTGACTACTGATTGCATTAGGCAGAGCATTAGATTAGACTTCGATGGAAGCAGAATTTATCTCCAACAATAGCGAATCCGACTGCAGGAGTGATCCGAAAGGAGTTCGACTCCTGAAAGAATCTAGCTGAAAGAGAATTTTGGAAAGAGTTCAACTTTCGTAGGAGTCCGACTGAAGGAGTCAGAGAGGAGTCCGACTTTCGTAGGAGTCCGACTGGAGGAGGAGTTCGATTGAAGGGGCTTGACCGTTGAAGAATTCGATCGGAGCTCGGCTGTTGAGGAGTTTGGTCGGCTAAAGAAGTTCAACTAAGACTCATCCATTGAGGAGTTCGACTGAAGCTCGATCGCTGAGAAGTTCGATTGGCTGAAGGAGTTCGGCTAAGGCTCGTCCACTGAAGCTCTTCTATGACTACCGGTTGCATTAGGCTGAGCATCAGACTGAATTTCGACGGAAGCAAAATTTATCCCCAACAATATTTATTAAGATATTAATAAATTTATTATATTAAAATATTAATAGTATATTAATATAATATGATATATATAGAGTATTATATTAATATAATAAGTTATTATAATCTAATATTATATTATAATATATTAATATTATATTTATATTAATATAAATATAATATTATTATGTATATAAAGTTTAGGAGCAACATGTATGGTCTCATATCTATTAAAGATATAATGGATATTTTATATAATTTTTCTAGAAAAATAGATGTTCAATCAAACATAAGTCATTTTTTAATAAATCACTTTCTATGATACCAAAATTTTATTCTCAAAAATTTTTTAAGAACTAATTTTCTAAGAAATTACTTCTTGAAAAAAAAAAGTTCTTCTCACAAACCAAACGAGTCCTAAAAAATTTATTTATCATTTTTCTTATATCATTGTCACTGCTTATTAACTCTCACCCCATTCTTCCAAGAAGCCATGATATCATATGATATAGCAGCGGAATATAAAACAACCCCTTATTTATTATAGAAAAATGGAACTTTAGGGATGAAAGTAGGTCTATCTTAAATATCATGAAATAATTATGATTAATAGTAGCTTAAATATTATTTTATTAATGTGAAAGTCATAAATAGTAAAAAATATTTGTGCTAAAACCAAATTATAGAAGGGGAATATAGAATGTCGGAGTTAGAGAAAAAGTGGGGAAAGATAACGAAGAGGATTCTTAAGGAGCCGCTCATACCATTTAAAAGGGCATTTATGATTGTAAAATGTCGATATCATTACATGAAAATATGTCTTCTAAACAAAATAATACCTTCTTAAAGAATAAATTAAAGTATTTTACTTCAAAATAGTGATTTATGTTTTGAAAAAGGATAAAAATTATTTGGATATTGGGATAGAAATAAATAGAATATCATAATATATCCTTGATGATTGGGCTATATCCTAAAAGTTGCATAACTCTACCGAAGCAAGGTCTTGGATTTGAATTTAAAAAAAAAAATACTAATCATTTGACCAACCTACTATTTTTAGAAGAAAATCATTGTGAAAGTTTATATGGAGGGCTTTTTGTATAATTTAGAAGAAAATAAAATGCATTTCTATATTATAATATTAATACATTAAAATTTAATAAAAATAATATATTAATAAAATAAGATGTAAATTAATAAAATAGTATACTAATACATTAATAAATTAATATTTTATTAAAAATGAATAAAAATATTTATTTAAAGAATAAATATTTCATATGCTAGTAAAATATATATTATTTTCTAAATAATCATATAATGAACAAAAATAATATTTTAAAGTTGATATATTTTATACATATTTGTAATCATTATTTTGTATCAACTAAGTAGTATTTATTATAATTAAAATATTATAATTATAATTAATATGACATCTGATGTAAAAATAATATTTGTATGAGTAACTTTGTATAAAGATATTTTAAATATTTTACCAAATACATAACTAAAATATGGACAATCATAAAGTTCTACTATTTGCTTTTATGACTGCTGTTAATCATAATTCGCCTGATGCATACCATCTTGTATTGGATGTCCAATACAATACTAGCATGATATCAATATGGGTCTATTATCGGGACGGTAAATCTTGTAAGAATTTTATGATTTATTTTATATAATAATATTGGTCACTTACAATCATATGCGATTAACTCCCTATACAATATTGAATTTGCAAGAATAAACCACTAAATTTGGCATCGTAAAGCAGATGGAACTAAACAATATTAAATCCTATTAAAATAGAAATATTAACTAAATTTTTTCAGTGGTGGCTATTAATTCTAAATCAACTGCAGGAATTAGGAATTCATAATGGCTTCTTGGAAAGGATGATATGCATGAGAAATACTATAAAAATTGTATATTTATATTTTTTTTTTGGTCCAGGATAGTTTAGTAAAAACAAAGGGCGTACGATCAAAACACGTCCTTTTTGTTTTAAGGGTGCGACGGTAGATTTGGACTCTGGTATGGATTTCGGAGCTCTACGGCGCTGCTCTTTAGAAGTCCCACCGTTCTCTCCAGAACCCAAGGTCCTCGGCAGTCGGCATCGGTGGTGTCTCGTCTCTTCTTCTTCCACCCGAATTCCCAAGCGAACTCCCTATCCCTTCTCTTCTGCTCAATGGCGTCGGGGGTGTGGAGAAGGGCTGTCCTAGGAGCCTCTGGAGCCGCCGCCGCATCCCCTGCCGCCCCGTCCTTCTTGGGATCGCCAATCCCTCGCCGGCGGTGGTTCTCGAGCGCGCCCCGGAGGTTCGCGGCGCTTTGGGGGAACGGGGATTATGGGAGGTTGGGGCTGGGTAGCCTGGAGTCGCGGTGGAGGCCCACGATCTGCCCCTTCTTCCAAGAAGATCTTCCAGTCTCGATTGCATGTGGCGGTGCCCACACTCTTTTCTTGACTGGTACTCTTCCTTTTTTTTGGGTAGAGTTTTTTCTTGTTTTGTTTTGATTTATGATAAAACACAGACTGAAAATTAAAAGAAAAAGAGAATCTTTGGAATCGTAATGTCTGGTGCCAGCTTCGGAATAGTTTTAGTGACCTGTAGTGCTATTCATGGCGTTAAATCTGTAAGAACTGTATCTTATACATTCGATATCTGCTGTATTTTTATGATTTTACATCTCGGGTGCCGTCTTGGTCTTGGAACAAATTGATGGGTTGGGTTCGAATGTCTTATAGTTTTTAATTATATTCACTTACACCAATCCAAATCATGATATGTCAATGAGATTGTGAGAGACCGTCCAGTTTGACATTTAAAATATGAAACATGGATAAGTTTTTTTTTTTAAGGACCCTTCTCTTTGCACTAAGTAGACACAGGATTACAAGAACTTGGATCAGTTTATGGTCAAACGGTATGAAACTGAGACCGAGATGGGGAGAAGATGGTGGGGGCATGATATTTGCTGATATCTTCAATCCTGTTACCTTTCGTTTAAACATAGGTGAGTCTGGATTACTATTTGCTCGGGTGACATTGGATCTTCTTGACTATTCTGGGACTCCAACAACCTGGAATTTGGAATCTAGAAAGATGATTTCGACCACAGCGGTACTTTTGAGGACAGTTATGAGTAGAAAATACTGATTACCAATGCTTTTGTACTTAATATTGGAAAGGCATGATTGATGCATTGTAGATGTGCAGGTAATTTATACATTACACTAAAACATCATTATAACTCTCCCTGGTGTGCAAACTAAGTACTTTCTATGGATATAAGCACATTCAGCTTGGGTTTATACTCATTGAACATTGTTCAACATGATTGTGGATCTATGATTCTGCATGATATTCTGTTATTTGATTCATGCGTCTTTCACCTTTTGTCTACGTTATGTTTTTAGAGTTATCAGTTACACTAGCTTTATGGCCACAATAGCTCCTGGAGGCTATGATGTATGCAGTACATCCATCCATCCATCCATCTATCGATCCATCTATCTATCCATCTATATAAATATATATACATATACCTATATCTATATATATCTATTTCTATATATATATATATATATATATATATATATTCTGAATGGCTATTTCATGAAATTTATGGGGACACATTTTATTTTTGTAAGGAAAATTACAGTATTATGAATTAGTGTTGTATATGTTGATAATGCTCTACTCCGTTTGTTGGACAGAAAGTGGTCGTGTTTATGCAACTGGACTTAATGACTTTGGACAACTGGGCGTTAAATCTGTCAAAAGTCATACACTAGTATGCTTTTTCCTTGATCTTTTCATTTCATTCCGTGTTTTACTCATTGATTGGCTACAAATAGTTGTTGTTTCATGTAGTGCAATAGTTTTTTTTGTTGCATCCCATTGCTGCTTGCATGTTGTTGGTAGGCATGATTCTAACATGCTACTTATAAAATTTGAAGAACAAACAATGGGAATAACCTGCAAAGTTGACTTCGATGAAGGCTTATGGAGATACTGAGATTCCTGTAGTTTATATTGTTTTATAGATGTAAAAAAAGTTATGTAAATGCTCATGGGATATGCCATGATAGTTTATTGCATTGTTGGGATCAAGCTATGAATGGAATCCTATTCATAGATATTGAAGCGAATCTAATTAGACAGAAAAAAGTGGTCATGTTTTATAGTATGTCTAATATCTCACTTCCATTTAACTACAGGTTATACGTGGCTAAGATTTGTAGGTATTGAATCAATATTAGGTCCCTGAGGTTGCTTTTTAATGTTTGAAGGTTAATTATTTAAAAGCTACATGCACCCCCCCCCCCCCCCCCTCCCCAACCCCCAAAAAAAACCCAAAATAATAATAATAACCATCACCACCACCAGCTGCAGAAAATCTGAACTTGTATAGATAGTACTATCTTAGATATTTACAGACAAGCTTCTGTAGTTTGGAAAATTAAGCAGATGAATACCAAATTAAGATTTATTTTGTAATTTTGTATGGCTATCAACCTAATGTCAACCCTTTGACCCCCTCTTCTTTTTTCTCCTTTTTTTTTTTCATGGGGGGGGGCTGGTGGGGAATATATATTCTATGTCTTTTCAATTGGGTTTTGGATTGGCATTGGCAGCCATATGGTTATGATTGATGTGTTCCAATTAGTTGCAACAAAGTGTTGATGGTTATTGTTCTTGTTATGGAATTAAGGAGATGAAACATATTGACAGGATCTTTTTGGGATTTTATTTTATTTTATTTTTTTGGGCGCCAAAACCTCTAGTAGTTGTCTTTTGCTGATGGTCATGTTGCCATATATGGTAGAAAGATGGAAGTGATTGAAGACAATTTGCTTAAGAAGGTGCAACAGCCTTTTCTTTGAGGCAAGCGAATCAAAAATAGAATAATCAAAGGGCGAAATGGTATGGTGACTGAAAGAATCTACCCTATTGCAATAATGGGTCGCTTGGGAAGTAGGATGCATGTCCAAGTTGGTTAAACAATCAAATCAGTATCTTGCATTGACATTCCTAGCTGGAACTTTGCCCGTAACATACAAATCATGTGTTTCAAGTTTGGTAAGATTAATTCTTCATCTAAATCGGATCTGTCAATATCATGCAAGGAATATAGTAAGAATGTGATGTGTGATAGATGAAGGAGAACTAGTCCATAGTTCGAGGAGGAAACAAAGATCTCTACCTACTATGCTTCTGTTGAAGATGTTCAGTATACAAAATATTATCTTGGTAGTCTCTCTTCCATGTTTGAATGTTCTAATTCTTCTTACGGAATCTAGATAAAGATACTTTATGAAGGATGCAAATCATATATTAGCTGCATATACTCATGCTTTACTTGGTTTGTTCAAGGAACTGGTTAGTTGAGAAGTTCATACATGTAAGCTTTCAGGAACACAAAGATACTCATAGTAGCAAATCAGGTGTTTAGAACAAAAAATTAGTCCAAAAGGAGCACCTTCACAATTATCCTTTTTGGTTACATTATCAAGTCAAAAATCTGCTGAGAGAAAGGCTGACAAAGTGGCTGGTACAGTTAAGCAGTAAAGATCATTAATTACTTGTTTGTCCTTTCCTGAGCTGTCCTGGTTTTTGTTTTGCTTTATGGAAGTTCTTCATTTCTTCATCATAATTTTAGAACTGAAAAATATATTTATCTCGAGTCCTTCAAACATTCTATCCTAAATGCTTTTCTGAAGTCTCGTTGTAACAATTGCCCCCAATGCCTATCTTTTTTCAGGAGCCTGTTGAAATTTTAGGACTTCCTGAAAATGTTGCACAAATTTCAGCTGGTTACCATCATTCCTGTCTTATTACTGGTGAGAGAAAAAAAAAACTTGTGAACCACCTTGCTTTCTCTTTGAATTGAATTTATTTGCAATTTTAGGCATGAGGTGGCTAAGTCACATCCATTTTGCATTCATTTCTCAGATGGCAAAGAGCAAAGCGTTCTTGTATTTCTGCGAACAATGGACTACAGATTAGAAAATATCTTAGGATAACTTGGAAGAAATTTATTTATATCCTTCTATAATGCTTATGTATGTGTTTGTAAGAGAGTTGGGTAAATTAGGTTAATTTTGTAATAAATTTCTAAAATAAACAAAGAACAACATGGTTTTCTTTGTGTCTTATCATATTACTAGTATTTGAGTATGAACTAAGATATTTTGATGTGAATATTTAATACGTCCAATTATTTCCGTTCTTTTTTTTTTGGGTGCGTGCGCGTGTGTGCATGTGCTCGCATGTGCATAGACATACATAAATCATATGTGCAACACTTTTGCAAGTTGTGACATTCTATCTTAATTTTAACAGATATTGCACTGAATAAAGTTTCTAGCTTTTTCCTTAGGTTACTGTCAGAGTAAACTGACTTCCGCATGTTATAACTCACAAAAAAAAAACTTCTGCGTGTTATATAGCTCTACCGGGGCTATGCTGGTTTTTCTAATTTTGTATAAGCTGAAGATTAAGATTTAAACACTGGAGACCTAGTAATTAAAGGATGACTTCAGGTTTTAAATTTTTCAAAAGATCATACTACTGGTGAGTTAACATCATTTATTAAAGAGGTTCTTTAGCTAGGATGTAAAGAAAGGAAATTCATGTTACACCATTTTACATTATGATATGAACACAACAAATTAACTTAACCTCCATGGGATTGATCATAAATTGAATATGGATTATGAGGATACCCAATCACTAGTAATAGTCATGAGCATGGAATGCCGTACCGGACCGAACCACTCGGTACAGTTCGAATTGAGCCGGACCGGTCCGGTTCGGCTCTGAATTGAGCCGTACCGACAAGGAGATAAGGGGGGTGGGGGGTTTATGCTTTTATTTGTGGGGTGGGGTGGGCCAGCCAATGATGGCCCTTATCCCTTTCTCTTTGCTTTAGACTCTTAGAGCTTGAGAGTCTGAGAGCGTGATCTCAGACTCTCAGGACGCGGAGAATGCGAACGAAGCCCCCCCCAAAAAAAGGAGAAAAATTCAAAAAAATTGTCACAACCTTGGGGAGACGACGATTTTCGATCGAAAGTAAGGTAATCCAGTATTCTATTAGTAAATATTTTATTTTTAAGAGTTTGTGTCCAAAAAATGTTAAGAAGTAAAAAAATAAGAAAAAATTATGCCAAAATTTATGATTTTGGTATGATTTTATTATATATTATAGACTTTTGGAAGATCTATGCGGTGATGCTAAAATCATTAATTTTTGTTAATTATATATATTTTTTAAAAATATATTTTTAGAATAAAAAATTTTAAAAAAATAAAAAATTATAAATTCATAATATTGTTTATGACAACTGAAGCTATGTATAGTATAAATTTTATATCTGATTTTGAAGTTTTTGATGTATCATATGTATAGTAATCTAGGCTTAATTTTGAATAAAATAAAAAAAATAAATAATATTTAATGTATGTTAATAGACTTAGAAGAATATATATAGAGAGTCTATAACATATTTTTACTTGGATCTAAGCTTGAATAAATTTTTTAGAATTTTTAAAATTTTTTATATTTTTTAATTACTTAAATAATAAAAATATATAAGATCTTTCAATGAAAAATTTTAATTTTTATAGGTAATTATTAAAATGATATATTTTATTAAACTTGCAGAATTGAGTAAAAAGAAGGATATAGAGCGTGATATTGATTGGGAGCATGGCGAGATGCTCTTGGCTCGGCACCATTGGAGATACAAATGGTGCAACAGAGAGTTCAAGGAGGAGGGGTGATTAGGTTGAAGCAGTATTTGGTTGGTGGTTATCTCGATGTGGCTATATGTCGAAAATGTCTGTAAGAGGTCCGACAGCTAATGAAGAAACACCTTGCTGATTTTAAATTAATGAAGAAAAAGGCCAAGTAGAAGAGAGTAGAGATGGACCATCGAGTTGCAGAGCCACCTTCTTATCACTCCAGAGAGTTAGAGCAGGTCTTTGCTCCAGATGATGAGGAGGCATAGATGGAGGCTGTCATTTGGGCGAGTATGGATGATCAGTATTGTATGGAGAAGATGGTCGGATGTAGAGAATGATTTGGACCATCATACTATGAATCGGGATCCGACTCTGCAGCTGCTGAGGAAGAATTCGAGTTCAGGAGGACCACCTCAGTTAGGGAGACACCCAGTAGAGGCAGACATAATATTTCATCTATGCTGGGAGCATTTGGTAGTAGGAGGAGGTCCTCCAGGGACATGCCAGCAGGAGCCACCATTCATGATTTGGATCCACATGCTTTTTTCAGCAAATATTCAAAACAATAGAGGATTGACAGTATGTTGAAGAAGGATAAGAAAAAAGACATGTGGCGAGCTATTGGATCATGATTTTATTTTAGTCACATTACAGTAAATGCAGTAGGTAATACCTACCATCGGTCTGCTATTTTAGCTATACAAGTAGCTGGCCCAAGTGTAGATCCCCCAGCACCGAAGGATATTGATGGTCAACTTCTTGATGTTAACAAAGAGGAGTTGCAAAAATGGATTTCTTCCTACAAGAATAAATGACCTACATACGAATTGACGGTGATGTGTGATTGTTGGACCGGTCCTACCAGATGGAGTATCATCAATTTCTTGACTTATTGTGATGGAAAAATATTTTTTCACAAACAATTGATGCTTCAGATAAGGTGCACGACACTACGTATATCCTTGGATTGATGGAGGAGGTGATTGATTCAGTAAGAGAGCAGAATGTCGTGCAGGTCATCACAAATAATGGACCACAATATAAGGCCGCTGGAGTTTTGCTGATGGAGCAGCGATCACATATTTACTGGATCCCATGTGCTACACATTGCATTGATCTCATGTTGATGGATATTAGAAAGCTTCGTAGGGTGCAGCAGGCAGTGAACTTAGCTCAAATTATTACTAGATTCATGTACAATCATACATGGGTCTTGTCATTGATGCGGACATATATTGGGAGAGAGATTTTGAGATCGGGTGTCATTCGGTTTTGCTACAAACTACATAACACTTGATAGCTTTTTGAAGAAGAAAGCAATATTGCGTCAGATGTTTGTCAGTGCCGAGTGGTAGAAGAGTAGATATGCGAGAGTCGGTACTAAGGAAAGTCGTGTGGAGAACTTAGTGACCAGTCAGTCATTTTGACAATGGGCTAATAAGATAGTGAAGGTTATCAAGCCATTATATGAGGTGCTTCGCACCATGGACAGGGAAAGATACCCCCACATGGGATTTTTGTATCACATGATGGAGAGGGCAAAGAAATAGATAAGTGAGATAGATTCAAAATATGATCAGGAATATATCAACATTATCGAGCGCCGCTGGGACTATCAGATGGATAGAGATTTGCATCTAGCCGGTAAGCACAAATTCAAGAGTCTATTGAAAATTTCTTTTCTACTTGTATGAATCTACTCATTCATTTATGAAATTTATCTACAGCATATTATTTGAATCCGAGATTCCAGTATACCATTCCTGGGATAGATATGGATAATGAGCTTCTTACTGCTCTTCGTAATGTGATATGTAAGATGATGGATGATCTAGAAATTGCATCAACGTGTCTGCAAGAGGTATGTTAGAGAGGATGAGATATGAGTATTTAATATTTTAACCAAATTCAGTTGGTAATCAACTGCATATTTGTTAATATAATAAATATATTTTTCACAGACGAAACAGTTTAGAGAGGAGACGGACAGTTTTGGAGTCTCATCGGCTGTCATAAGCAAAAAGAGGATGAATCTAGATAAATTACATATCAATAATGAGAAGACTTTGCTGACTTTACATACCTACGAATATCATGAAATATGATAAATAATTTTGGTTAATATTTTTATAGCTGAATGGTGGATTCATTTTGGATAGTCTGCAGAAAATTTGAAAACTGTAGCTATCTGCATTCTTTTTCAGATAGTCTCCTCTAGTAGCTGTGAGCGTAATTGATCGATTTTTGTCCTTATCCGTAGCAAACAGAGGAACCGTCTGACACAGAAATGCCACACGATCTTATATATGTTCATTATAATCTAAGGTTGAGATTAAAATATATTTAGGATGAAGTACAGTTGAAGTATACGGATCCAATGTTGGATGATTATGCTAATGGGGATAAGAATCCGATGATTGGATGGCTTGCAGGCTAGCAGCAGGAGCCAGAACTTGATGAGCTGGGATCTCTTTCATGACCAGCCAGTTTAGTAGCTAGGGAGATCAGGATGGATTCAGGGCAATGGGCAGATATAAATATTCCACATAGGATTTTAGTTGATCAGCCACAGCTTGAGGGCGCACAGAGGAGTCGTTCATCATATGACTCTATATTCAAGACATCTTTCCAAATATTTGAGCGAGAATTTTTGAGACGAAGTCGGCCATCTTAAACAGGAAGAAGAGATCCATCATCTTAGACACAACAAAATAAGAAAAAGGATAAAGCAAAAGAAAAGATAATTGCAGCATTCTCAAGAGTGCAGGAGTCAGCTAGCTTAGATTCGGAGATCAGAATGAGTGATGATAGTAGTGATGGATCTGATGACTAGGGAGGGACTGAAGGAAAAGAAACTATTGTTCATGAGATGCAATCGCAGAACGGTATTTGATTCATCGGTGAGTCTCAGTTTATACATGCCACACAAGATAGGGATCATGGTGCACAAGCTGATAGAGGCCATGAGGATACTATTTCATATAGACGACGGTCTTTCAGAGGTCGTCCAGCATACGATGCAGCTGTAGATGATTTGGTACATGACGTAAGATCCATGGATGTATCTGGATCATCCTCATATTATGAATCCTACCATCCGCAGGCAGCTTATGATCCATATGGATATGGATATGATGCATTCGAGATAGTCTTCCAGTGGCTACTATCTTATGAAACCTGGAGCTTCTTATGGATCGGATGTTATTGCTGGCATATTTGGATGGGCCCCTCCACAGCCATACCATCATCCCAAGGATACCTCTCAGAACTAGAGTTTGAGCGAGAGATCTGAGATGTCTTACAATCCAGAGAGATTATCTTATAGGATGAATATTCAGGATTATCGTGCTAGTTGGATGGAGGGATGGACTGATGTTCCTTCGGAATATGAGAATGATCCGGATATCCACGAGCATCACAGATACTCGACAAGATTTTAGATTAGTAGATATCTTAAGATTAGTAAATTATTTTTTATATCTTGGAGATTTGTACATTAAATACATTTAATACATTGTTTTAGATTTTTTTATTTTATTTTTTTGAGATGTTAGAACTTAGAATTATTATATAACCCTAAATTAATTTAAAAATTATAAAAAAAATAGAATAAAAATTGAGTACAGCATGGTACGGCACCGTACCAGTCAGGATCCGGTATGGGAACCGGTTCCTGTTCCTGAATCCTTGGTTATGAGGGTGCTAAACCATTCTTCTTGGGTGCTTATGGCAACCTAGAGTGTAATTTTAATGATTTTTTTAATTCCTGATATAACTTGAACATTATCTTCTAGTAGATTTACCAATATGAGCCTTTTTTTTGTTTGTTTCATTTTGATTAGGTTTTTATTAAGTACACAAATTTTCCATTTTCATTTAAGTGTTTGTTCAGCCCACTTTCTATTTGAGTTACTGGATGAATTCTGTCTGCTACTAGTTTTCTAATAATAGGCAGTAGAATATCTCATTCTCTGTTCTTTTTTCTAATTTTCTTTTTTGTGCTGATAGAAAATGGAGAACTCTTTGTTTGGGGGAAGAACTCTAGTGGGCAGCTTGGTCTTGGAAAAAGTAAATCCTCTTTACCTTCACCTCATATTGTTGTATTGGTTAATGGTGGTGATCTTGCTATGGTCATGGAATTTTATTTTCATTGTTTTTTATATAATGATATTCTGTATCTTTTCAAAAGCTCTGAGACTGCTACAACCAATGATTAAAATTGCTCACCAGCTCTCATTATAGATTTCTTGAGAGGCAGTATGATTCGTTCCGCCTACCCATCTCCTTGTTCTATCATGGCAGTATGATTCATTCCGCCTACCCATCTCCTTGTTCTATCATGCATTCCTTTGTGATCAAGGTTCGCCGAATCGGTGCTGGGACTCATACTAGTTGGCAACCGGAATGGGATGGTACAAGTCTATATCGTACTGTTATAGGGGTGAACTTTTTTTTTTTGAATTTTTGAATTAAAGTCAGTATATGATGCCAACTTCACTGTAACAAATCAGCAAATTATTTGCTGACTTCACTTGAAAAAATGACAAAAGAATAAATAGGTCCCTGTTTCTGAGCCCTTTCTCCCTCGTTTTGAGCAGCATCCCTCCCTCTTTTGGTATCCTTCCCTCCCTCCATCTCCTTCCAACCCACCCTCTCTCTTTTCCTCTCTCTCCTTCTTCCTCTCTCCTTTTCTTGCCTGATTTCCCAAACCAAATGGCGGAATCATGCCGGTTTGCCCTTGGTACGATTCGGTATGCCTTGAACTGGACGGTTTGGGATGGTACTGCCTGCTTTGTTTATGATTTTTTAAGGTTTATCGAGATGCTAGAATCTGGATTTATTGGTTGATAATTATCTTTTCAGTTAGATCTAACTGGCAACACGAGCTTTCTTGATTTTTTCAAAAAAGAAGTATCTGATGTTAATCGTGATAAAAGTGTACATAACTATTACTGCACTATATCAAAGCTATTACTCCTTAGAGGTTGCTTGTCTCAACATGAGATGTTATCAAAGACTTTGCAAATTGCAACCAAAAGCCAAATTGATAATACTGCCTTGAGGACTTGTTCCCTTGATTGCTTTTAGTTGTCACCAAATGGATGGCTGTAACATGCTTATTCAATTTCCTTTTGTATCTTCAGTGGGTATCCAAACTGGACTATTAATAAAACAGGAACTCATAAAAGCCTCAAAGGGTGTGTAGTTGATATAAGCTTACTTAAACCATCCTTTTGAAATACATATTATTTTGAATTGAGTAATGCGTATAGAATGAAGTATCTACCATCTGCAGAAGTCTCACTAAACTGTATTAAATTAACATGGCAAGCTTGATGAACAGTGAACTCCCATTTTACACCTAAAATATCTGAGGATGGTCCTTGATGGTATCTTGACTCAAAACAACAGTTGTTGTTAGACTTTGAAACCAAAGCCAAAATAATTATACTGTCCTAGGGTACTTTTTTACTTGATTGCTTTTATACTTGAAATACATTGTGCACTGCTGTACTATGCTTATTGAGTTTCCTTGTAATGGTCAGTAGGTTTTCAGATCCAGCCATAAATGAAGCAGGAACTCAAGAAAGCCCGAAAGCATGGATTGAGGATCTGGTTGGCATCTGTCCCACACTGAGCATCTTGGATCAGATTGGTGATTGACCCATCCTGAAACCGGTTGGGACCTTGAAACTTATAGAATCGGGCTTTCCCCATTGGTATTGGTTGGCACTGACCTTTGCAAAAGCGGGATGGGGACCGGCTCCAATCGTATGGATCGATGCTAGTTGGGACATGCATTTTCACCTTTTTTTCCCTTTTTTTTAAATCCTTTTCCCCGTTGCTGTTTGATCGAGAAGAGGAGGCAAAGGGAAAGGAGAAAGAGAAGGAAAAGGGAATAAAACAACAACAAAAGAGATTATCAGGATGAAAAAAAAAAAACATCAAAAATTTCACCTAACTAAATTTGTGACCTAGATAAACATAAAAAAACCTAAACAATAAAACACATCAAAACAAAATAAAACACAGCAAAACAAAGAAAAAACAAGAGAATAAAAAGCAAAAAAATGGCATCCTCTTAGTTATCATGATGCCGATACATCCCAGCTGGCAGTATAAAATTGTCTCGTTATTGTGCTGACCATTCCCCACTTGATACGGGCATCGGGCCAGGGACCTAAACCTTGCTTAAAAGGCTGTGGTATATGAGGATAAATCGAGAGTCATCTTTTTAAAAGACAATTTTTTTGTTGTGGTGTTAAACCTAGTGATATTGGGTTTCATGATTGCCTTAGTGTTATAAGGTAGAGGGTCAACACTAAAATGCATAATTTTCAGATTAAAGTATGAAATTGAATGGGTCATCGCTCACTGCTATGGAAGCCTCTAATTTATGGAGGTGAATTATTTATTTAGCAGAGCATGCAGGGATTTTCCAGTGCCTGGTAGTGTGGGGAGGGAGACATGGCCTTTCTTCCTCCTTGCTCCATCTCTATGCAGTAACTCATTTTTCCCCTTTTCCCTTCCTGTGAGCAATATACCACCTTGATTACATTTTTTCTAATGGATCCATCCACATATGACATTTATGGTTGTGTTGGAGATCTTGCATCTATGTTTTAGAATTTCTTCTTGATGAGATAGCTACTATCTCTCCTGAGACCTGTTTTGCTGTTTTTTTTTTTTGGTAAAGCTTTCATGCAGAATTCTGAGTCTATATTGAAGATTGAAACATTGCATCGCATTATTGCATACGTCATTATTTTATTTCTGGCAATTTACATTAGTTTTTTATCATCAATTTTTTCTGATTTACATCGAACTTTGAGCCTGGTCCTTAGAGGCATTGTGTTCATGGCAAGATAAGATCATAATTTTTATATTTTAGTGCGATGCTTCATTACAATTTATTATGTAATATTTCCTTTTATCAGAATTATTCATAGCATTTTCTATGATCATTATATTTATTTATTTTTGTTATCTTAAATTATGCAATTTCATTGACAATCATAGAAGAGACTGTACAAAATATTGAGGTTCTATATTGCATCGTAGGGGCAGAAAGTATAGTTTCCACCCCTACTAGGGTAGATTGCTTGGACGGCATCCATGTGAAAGCAGCTGCATTGGGTTTGGAGCACTCCATTGCCATCACAGGTGATGAAAGAAAAAAGCAAAATTTTGATATGACCTAATTTTTCTATGTTATGTCTCCTATTTTGGAATTTTTTTCATCATTCATTATTCTTCCTCTATAGATGAAGGCAATGTCTTGAGTTGGGGAGCAGGTGGCTCGGGTAGACTTGGTCATGGACTTCAATCCAGGATTTTTGGATTCTCAAAAAGCTCAAGGTTTGAGTAAGAGAAATATGTGAATTATATATTATGATGTGACTTGATTTCCTTGGTGAATACTATCCTATTCTTTTCCTCATGTGAATACACGAACTTAATAAGATATTTTTCTTTTCATATTAAGAAATACTCCTTAAACAATAAAATGATGAACAGTAGTGTTAAAAATCTAATCTATGTGATTGAATTTGTAAAGTTGATCTTCTAACTCCTTTGGGGTTTTTTTTTTTCCTTAATATAAATTTTGATGGCTTCAAGAACTACATATTCCATTGACTGCAGATCTCCAATTATCTACCAGGAATTTAAATTATCTGAAGATAATATTTTCTTCATTCTGATTCTACAGTGACTATACTCTTTACAATTGAAATTACTGAATAACAAATCACCCTCATGCTGAAGTAACTCAAAAGGAACTCAAGATGTCTATAGATTCTACTCCAACAATACTTGATTTGTAATCAACAAATAGATGGAAGAAATAATAAATGATCCCAAAAATGTGCTCAATGATTTGTGGACGTATTAATTTACCTACACAGTAGAAGTGTTGTTGGCTATCTGAGCTTGTTTTCTCCTATATGACTGCATCCTCATATTTTCCATTGCTTAGCTTGGAAATGCCTATTATGTGCTTAGTCCATATATCCCCTTCCATTGATTTGTCCAATTTTATTTACTTAATCTATCAAGAAGTCCAATGATGACATCTTGCATTGCTTTCTCAATCATCTGGAAAATGATCAAAATCCAAGGATTAAAGTACCTTGTGCACCTCCAGTGCCATGTTGCTCGTTATGGTGCTACGACAAACCATGCTAGTCACATGGCCAATCACATGCCAAGACTCGGGATAAGGAGAGTGATTTTTTGCTGGCAATGAGTGACATGGATGATATAAGGGTACATAAATTTGTACCATGCCTATTATTTTGCCGACATGGTACATGCTATATGATAGGAACCAGTGTGGCAGGATACTTTGAACCATGGTAAATTCTTTTTTTTTTTTTTTTTTTTGTTGTGCATATATGACCCTTGAAAATTTCTGTTTTTTGCGTATGACCCTGTGGTTTTGCATTTTTCATAGTGCCCTTTGTTCTGCCAATCTCCATCAGTGGACTAAGGGTAGGTCTATTCCCATTCAAGGTTAACCTTTACCCATTATTGAATGACTCTAATCACTTTTTGGGTTGATAGATGCTAACAAAAGAATGACAGGCATTGGTTTAGAATCAAAATATTTGAATATTTGCACAAAATGCAACATGACAGCATTGTACATGCAAAGTCACCATTTTAGTGCTCCATAGTGTGCTCATAGAGAGTTTGCACATTAAACCTGAAACTTATGAAGTACTTCTCTTAAAGACCAGTATCATAGGCATATCCTTAATCCTATTTTTTAGTTTCATTTTTTGCAAGTTAGGTAAATGAAAGCCTCCTTCCCTATGAGGATCACTTGGATTTATGATCATGGTTGTAAGTGGACATGGTGTAAGAAAAAGGATACAAAGGGATAGTGGAAGGAATCTAACCTCCCTCTTGATATGATTCAAAACTAGACATTTTTGGACATGGAAATGGTTGATCCATGATAGTGAGATGGTGATGTTTTCTGTTAATTTCTCAATTGTGAGCATTTTTAAGATTGTGTTATTTTGTCCATTCCTTAATGATAATCTTCTT
The DNA here is from genome assembly GCA_006176705.1 of Cocos nucifera. Classification (NCBI taxonomy): domain Eukaryota; kingdom Viridiplantae; phylum Streptophyta; class Magnoliopsida; order Arecales; family Arecaceae; genus Cocos; species Cocos nucifera. The sequence continues at coordinate 2,042,249 of QRFJ01000072.1, forward strand.
CCAAAAAGTTTCTTATTCTTTTTTATGTGCTCTGGCCCTCCCTTTCTTCTTTTTGTACAAGTCATCCCATGAACTTTGCTGTGATTGCAAGGACCTTCGTATTGAACTTACTAAAATAAAAACCTTAATGATTGGCATAATATAAAGATACCTTAATTCTTGAAAACGATGATGGTTGGTCTTGCATCAGAATCATGAGTTCCTTTTCATTCTTTAATAAACCATTAGATCTTTGGAAGAGGCTTTCTCTGCTCACTGTTATTGCACATTCTTTAAATATATCCCATCTTAACTTGAAAGTCTTTATTAATGGCTCATGGGATGTTTATGTACATGTGAATATCCTTCTTCCCTTTTATGCATTATTTGTGTGGGCAACTTGCATCTAGTGTCTGGAAATTCTCTCTGGTTAGCAAGAATAACATTGTTTATTATCATACAGAATGATATTTAAAGATCCATTTATGCAGTGAATATACTCCAAGACTAGTCAAGAACCTTGAAGGAGTTAAGGTATTTTTGCCTGTGAAATTTATTCTTGATGTTTGCTTCCAAAGAGTTAATTTGTTGTGTATGATTTGTTATATAAATCCATGTGTCTAAACATGCATTTGTAGGTCAAGCGTATTGCTGCAGGAATGTTGCATTCGGCCTGCATTGATGGTAAATTTAAACAATTGTTACTGAACTAACAGTTCAAGCAAGGTCTATTTCAATTTGCTCAAGCTCCTTCCTTTCTGTAACTTGCTGGTGCACATTGCAGAACGAGGTTCTGTTTTCTTATTTGGGGAAAGGATAACTAATAAACTGGTATCTTTGCTAGCCACATGACCATATATCCGTTGTAGACTCATAGTGCTTTGTAGAAAATTTATTTTCATATCAGCTTGATTAACTAAGTTTTTTCCTTTTTTTAAATGATAGAGCTTTGGAGCAGCAAAATATGCATCCACACCATCTGCTGTTTTAGATCTTCCGTTTTCAAAAGAAGTTGCTTGTGGTGGTTATCACACTTGTGTTGTGACAAGTACTTTCTGAAACCAAATATCAGAATTTCATTGTTTTTACTATTTTTTTCCGGGAAATTCCAAGCTACAATATTTTTGGTGCTGTAAATTAAATTGTCTTGTCGGATGGGATTGCATATATGCTAGGACTCTGTTGGTCATATGGTCTTTAAAGCTATCTATCCATATGAGTTGTATATGTATCTTAGTTGCTGAGTTTGACTACCAACTAATACACTCTTGTGGGTGATGTAGATGGATGGGGTGATTGTGAGATACAAAAATAGTTGAAAATGCAAATTTGCTAGTGTGAGAACAAATGAGAGAGAAGTACCTGTAGAACACAGATCAGTTTGTGTGGACCTGATCTGTGGAGGCTGTGGAGGATTTTAGAGGTATAAAGCAGGGATGAGAGCTGGGTTAAAAGCACAAATTGGAGTAAGTAGGTGATTACTCATAAAATAAATTTTAAATTTTAAAGAAAGTGAGATCATCAAAGGTGGAAAACTGATGCTAAAAGAAGGCTATATCACTTGAAACTCATATGTACCTAGATGTGGTATCAGCAATATAGCATTATATCATTTATGCATGAGGGATCTGCTTGCTTACCTTAAGATATAAGAAAAAGAATATAGAAGATAAGAGGAAAGGAGAGGTTGAGATTGTCCATGCCATTTTAAGGTTTTTATGTGATTCAGTTCAAGGATAGAAAGGATAAGAGATTTCAAGATCAATGAACACCATATGTGAGCCATGGTCATAGAGATTCTACTTTGGAGAAGTAGCATGCTTGCAAATAAAATAAGCAATTGGGAAGCTTTGAATTAATATAACATGATAGCAACAATGTCCCTTAAAAGGAAAAATTGAAGATAATATTTAAGTGAGTTGGATTGGAATTGCAAAGATACTAGGATCAGAGGGATAAGCAATTTTTGTTTAAACTCTGTTAATTTGTTTCAGAATTTTGCAACCATGCAAGGTGTCAAAAACGACCACAATGCAAATTAAATAACCTGGAAGATATGACAAATGACCAAGTGTGTGATGCCAAATGCCAAAGGTTAAAAGAGGAAGAAGAAGACACTTACCTCCATGAAGGTCCAAAAAGTCCCTGTTATCAAGTCTCACAATATATTTTGAAGTTAATAAATATAAAGTAATGCTTCTAGATCTAATAAGAATAATATAATGCAATAGTGCAACAAGTCGGTCAAGAGCATAATGTGTATGACAACCCATGGAGCATGAAGCATAAGAAGAGAAAAGGAAGGAGGTCCTAGATTTGGTTGTTTTGTGTAAGAGAGCATTGATGTGAACAAAATGTGCTATCATATTTGAAATCTGAAGTGGACCTGGCAAAGATGAACCAGGCTCTACTAAATACATGATGAGATGTGGCTGAATCAAGAACCCAAGTCTGAAAAATGTTTAGAATTGACAAATGTGATCTTGGTAACTGAAGCTTCCAAGTGAATCAGAGAACAGGCAATATGGCTACTGATTTTCTTCAATGTTCAATCAATTATTTTAATTGATCAACATGCTAAAGAAGTGGGTAATGGGCCTCCTTATGGTAGTTGATTGTTTTAACTGAAGCTTCCTCCTAGCAAGCATGGTATGAATTGACTTTCAATGAGATGCATGAGAGAATGATGTTTTGGTAGAACTGTGATACTGAAGACAAAAGTGAACAATGAGGGTATTGGTATCAATATAAGGATGCTATCATAGCCTTGATATGGCTTCATGGCCCTCATCCATGTGTGCAAGAGTATATGTAACATCCAGCTTACAAAGAAAATTTGCCAATTGTTGAGAGTTAAATATGCCAAAATGCCCCCTCCGCCGAGAGAGAGAGAGAGAGAGAGAGAGAGAGAGAGAGAGAGAGAGAGAGAGAGAGAGAGAGAGAACCCACTTAAAAAAGGAGGGAAAGGGAACAATGTGAGGGAATGCTCTTAAAAAATGTACAGATGAAGACCTTTGTTTTTTGGTGTGCAGGGGGTGTGAAAGTGTTGGTCACTGCACTAAGCAATTTATGTGAAATGCCTCAAGGTATGCCAATAAATCAAGGATTAAATATCGTGCCCATGTAGCTTGCAGCAACATTGTGTACCATGTTGGGTCATGCTCTCAACCAACAAAATGGGTCCGTGCAGGCTGAAGTTCATCGGATAATCAAAGAAGGAAACTGATGGTTTCGATCTGGAGCAAGAAGTGCTTCATTTAGGAGCTATACTAGCTAATTATTGGATATGTGAAGGGGAAAAGATGATTTTGACTTGGTGAAAGGAGCTACTTTTTTGTTCAGCAGAGGTGGATGAGGTGGGAGGAGTTGGATGTTAAAAATAGATGGCATGATTGGATATGCAGTTTCTAGCCACCATCCAGCAAGGGCATGGAGAAGAAAATTTGCCAGGGGAAGGAAAGATTTTTTGAGCAAATGGATCTTAATTCTAGATGTATCTCATAGAGGTTGCAAAACCCTTATTGCTTCACAGAATAGGGCAACAGAGAATGAATATTTCATTGGATATTAGCAAGCTCTAATCAAATTGTCTAGCAATGAGTCAAACATGAATAAAGGATTGTCTAATCCTAAACATCCATAAGTGGAGATGAGCAATGAAGATATTATTTATTTAGCAAATTAGATGATCTCAGAAAAGGCTGAAAATAGGCATTGATAAGATATTACTTGCTAAGCAGGTCATTTAATACAAGAATCAAGCATGCAATGCATCATTCAACTAATGGGAGCAACGAACCATGTACAAGATGCATAGTTGGTCTCCACCACTGAAGACAGTGTCCTATTAGACAAAAGATGAAAAAGCAAAGCCATATATAATATGTTGACATATACTTGTTAACAAAACAAACTTAGATTGTTTGAACATGTATTACGAAGAGTTTATTTGAAGCTTTTGCTTGGAATTGTGGAAAGAGTTAGTAAAACATTTAATCAGAAAGGATGTAGCCCAAAGTATTGATTAATGGTGAAGCAGGCCCCAAATACTTTGATTCTTCTTGCTAGTATGGTTATGCCATACATCTTGGTTATGCTGCTGTTTCCTGTTTGAAATTGTAATATATCTCACTATGCAGGTATAGAGCAAACAAGATGAATGGATGGAATCAGTTAATCTAAATATCTCATTACAAAATTCATCGACCAACAATGTTCTGATTAGCTGTGAATGAGAAAATTGCTTCTATGTTTGCAGTCTGCTATGCAATTTGTGACAAAAACTGCTATCATTTGAAACTTCAGTGCAATCCTATTTATACAACTCATTATCATGTACCTTTGTTATTACGTCCTGAAGTTTCCTAGGTAAATAGTGCTGTATCTGACGCTAAATGACTTCTAATATGTCCCCTCTCAAATGAAGTAATTGATAGGATTTATAAAAAATAAAAAATAATTTAAAAAAAGAACTATTGTTTGGTTCAAGCATCCAACAAAATGAGAAATAGAATTCAGCAAACTAGTCTTCATGTACCTTTATTATCATTCCCTGAATTTTCCTATTTTTGTACTGTATCTGAAGCTAAATGACTTCTAATATATTCTCTCAAATAAAGTTGCTGGGAGCAAACAACTGTATTATTTGCTTCGGGCATATTTTGTTGAATTTTGAGATGTCAAGAGCTACTTCAATTACTAGTGCTTGTACTTATCAAATATATATATTATAAAATACATACAAGGTTCATTTACTTCTTTTGATTAAGCATGTCTTTTTTCTATAATTCTGGTCTGGATTTACATTCTGATAAATTATATGGCCTCCTACAATTTATTTTTTGATTGTTACACTTCCCTTTCTTTCTTAGCTACTGAAATAAAAACAGTAAAAAGACTGAAGGTTTATAATTATTGCATTTTACAGGTGAAGGAAAACTATACACATGGGGATCAAATGAGAATGGCTGCCTTGGTCTTGGGTATTAACCTTATATTATTTTCTTGGAGCCTTCTCTGACTGTTATTGGTTGAATATAAGTATTACTCCAACATCCATAATTACTAGCTGATAAATTTTCTTTCTTATGCCAGTGGCACAGATGTGGTCAAAACTCCAGAAAGTGTTGAAAGTTCTTTTCTAAAGTTTCCTATAACTGAGGTGGGTGCTGCTTTTGTTCATTCAGCAGTTTCACCATGCAATAAATAAGCTTCTGCTTGCATTGCCATGATCTCATTTCTTTGAGAAATGTGCTTGTTCCCAGGTTTCTTGTGGTTGGAAGCACACAGCTGTGATTTCTGGTAAAATATTTTTTTATAACAAATTTAAAAAACCAAAAATAATGCTTATATCTTTGTATGCTTTGCTTTTCAATTGTCTATGTTCTGTGATCTCATTATTTTGTGGTTCGTGAAGTTATGCTAGCTTTTCTCAATTTGAGGTTTTTATGGATCCCACCATACTTTTTCTGTTATGCTAGGTTAACTTCACCGTGACGAGTATCTGCAAGTCATTTTTCCCTTCTCCAATTATGCTTGGTCATCCCCTCATTTCAACCTTTAACATGTTTTCTTAGACCCAATCCTCTTATTTTTCATCGTGAGTTAATGCTGCAAATGTTCAAATTATCTTAAGCGATCTCCCTTTTGTCACTCATTGTTGCTATCCCTACTATCCCTAACCTTCTGAAATGCAATCAATTCTAACTCATTTGTAGTTCTACCATGCAAATGTCTCAACTCTCAACTTCCTCAGCTCTACAAGACTTAGTTTATGCGCAGATTTTGGTGAGCACAACCTTGAAGTAAAACAAGTTTATTTAATATTATGCTAGGTCTGTGCACCAATATGTTGGAGCAATATGCGTCATGTTTTGATAGACAATTTGAGTAGGAATCTCTGTAAAAACCTGGAACTCAGGACAATGGCTTTAAATCAAATGCAAGCCATGGGTTTACAAGTCTCTTCAGCTTATAAGCTAAACCTGCAAATCCTACTATGCTGGTTAAGAATTGCTGTTTTGCTGGTAGAATTCCATCTTTGCTTGAAAATCTTAACGACTCCATTTTTGAGTCATGAGATTTGCTTGAAAGATAATTTTTGAGTCATGGCTTTTAGAGTTTTGGCTTTTGAGAGCGATTCATGTACATCTTGCGCGTAAATGTATTCAGCTTACAAGCTATACCTGCAAGTCCTCTTTCAATTTTTGACTTTTTAGAAGTACTATTTACAGAGTCAGTCAGGCTTCAAGATGCTTGCAACTTTTTATGTGATGCACGTTTCATCACAACCATATTTGTTCAGACACCATGTTATGTATATTTTGAGCTACATCAACCAGGACATTTATATTAATTTCTTGAACTTTTTCTGATTGTTATGACAGCCCCACATCCCATTTCCTAAAGTGCTTGCCCCCATCTAATATCTGAGTCGGCTCTCACCAAAATTACTTCAAGTTCAAATGCTTTGCTTGACATTGAAACAACCATTTGAAATTGCTGACATTCAGGTGGCAATGTCTTCACATGGGGGTGGGGAGGTGCTAGTGGAACATTTTTTGAAGATGGTCATTCCTCTGGAGGACAACTAGTAAGTTTTTATTAAATTATCCTAATGACAACTATTTAACAATTTCAATCAATCTCTTGCAATTACAAGAACCAAGAAATTGATTGTTATGTGTGATCATGCTGCAGAATTCAATGATTTATTGCATTCACAATCTTTAATTTATTTGTGTTTTAATTCCCATTACTACACGTTCAAGCAAATAGGTACCTTGAATAAACCTTGGTCATAAAAGAAGAGGAAGATTGGGTGGTGTATACTCAGACTGTGTATGGAAATTAATTATGAAATCACTATTTTCTCTTGTTTTATTGATATCAATTCCTTGGAAAGATGATTTTTTAAAAGGAATTAACAAGGTGTTTGGTTGTTAAAGGGAGAAAGATCTAAACTGGAGAAGTATAAGCATAGGGAGAAAAAATCATGCACCTGAATAATTCTACACGGTAGAGTTCTCCAATTCCTTGATTTCAGAGATTTTATGAATTTCCGGTAAATAGCCATACATGTAGATTTGTAGAATCATACCTCAAAAAAATATTTGATTTGAATTGGATTTTGGATCAATCTTATATTGATTGACTGCTTCCATTCTGTTGTTGCTAGTACCTACTGCTGTTTTTAGTTTTGGATCTTCCAACATCATTCCTGCAGCAGATGCGTTTTTCTTTTTTTTCCTGATCCTTCTACAAAAAGATTCTCTCTTTATAAAAAAGAGAGGATTTTATGGTACACCTAACACACCCTCGATATATTGACTATTTTTTATCATCAACTACCTGCTAGTGAATTTAAGTGCCATCATGAGATCTTGTCCAACAGAAATCCTGTCAAACAATAGTTATTTTATTTGTATTATTATTATTTTATTTACGATGTTATATATCAGCAGAATCAGGTTGTTTTTGCTATTTTTTTACAAGAGAGGAGCAGGAGAGCCCTTTGGGTTCACATCCAAGTCATGGGCACGAGATTGACATGCATCAGAGTTCCATTATTCATATGATAGCCCTTAATTTCACCAAATAAAAGATCCTAACAGTCAGTCTTTTTAATAAGGTTAGAGGATGTTCATCTAACCTGAGTGTCAAGTTTATAACAGAAGATTATCATTCAATCAGACAGCTTTATACACAGCTGTTGAAAATCTTCATCTATTTGCATGTCAATCCTTCAAGATGCATAGTTTTATACTGTCCTGTTTAATACATGAATTGCTTAACAAGTGACAATTTAAATTGATCTTTTTTTTTAAAAAAGTTCTGCTGAGAAAGAGAGAGAGAGAGCTCTTTTTCTCACGTATGTTGTGTTCACTTCATGTGGGTTTTGTCCTGTGAATACTAACAACCGATCAAATTTCAGGGACATGGAGATGATGTTGACTACTTTGAACCCATGGTGGTGAACATTGGTCAAAATGTCGAAGCTTTGCTTGTGTCATGTGGATTCAATCACACTGGTGGAATATTTGAGTACAATGAAACCTGAGAGGATTACGGCATTCCTACGGGTTACACCACCATTAAAAGGCAATTGCAGATACTATGTATGTGGAGAAAGTAGCCGCATGAGATAATAAGATGTGTGCCAAGCTACAGGTACCAATGTAAATTAAAAGCTACTCTCTGCATGAGTAATTAAAGAGGCATAGATTTTTATGGGACACATGTACAACTAAGAATAAATGAAAGCTTCTGTGGTGATTCTTCCAGATTTTGATCAGACTCTTAGGACGTGCAATGCTGTTGTGCAGAGGTGGGGCAGTCTTAATAATGTCATTTTGGCTTTAGATTTTCTAATAGTTATTTCCACCTATCGCATTGAGGTCAGCAGGAAGTGTGCCTGCCGGGAGGCGATATTCATTTATTCCATGAATTAACAGGATAAATAACTAAGCATCCTCTAAATTATCTTAATGGACGGTGATGGCCATGTTTGGTATTTTTGGGAGAATCCATACTTTGCCACGCTAGCAATTGATTTATGCTGATCAGGGACAGCCACGTTAGCTGCTAGGCTCAGGAAGGCTTCAGGTGGGGTAGATGGAGCCGTCCCTTGGCTGTGAAAGTCTTTGGATTGGATGAAGGGCTTGAGTCAATTACAAAATTTCATATCCCTCCTACTCTGGAAGTTAGGGGATTGGAGTGAACAACATGTCGGATCTCCGGTCTTGAGGAGATCCTCTCTCTCTCTCTCTCTCTTTAGTTTTGATTCGATCGAATCTTAGAATGATGTAAACTTAAATAGAAAAATATTTGCATTCACATTTTGCAAAAACAGATTGAAACAGAATGGCTGGCACAAATGTTTAACATATTCTCCATTGGAAATATTTTATTTGAAATCCTGAGAAGCTAGCCACAGCTGAAAGATTTTCTAATGTGCATCTCATTCTTCACTTGGTCACCTCCATGATCATCCAAGTTGGTGTTTCGAGTCATGCTCTTGTGAGCAACTGCATCTATCGTAAATATTGTCCATTCACTAGTCAAGCGGAACGCACGGCGCTACCTCATCAAACCAGTTGCTTTGATCGAACAATTCCACATCATTAGGTGACGGCGATGGCGTGCCAGAACTCAAAAGCATTGGGGCTCAGTTATAGCCCCTGATAGCCTGAAACCAACCCTAGACCTGGTGATTGATGCTAAAGCTTCCAATTGTGTCCTTTGGTCTAGTGACCAGACATCTCAATGACATAACTAGGAAATCAGGATGATTTTACGAGCAACACATGCCCGCCTGGATCAGAGGCGAGCCATCATGCTTGGGCTTAAACCTTGGTGGCCATAAATCAGACCATAGACGGACCTGCTAACATATGATTCTCCAATAGCTTTGCATAATTAAAGGGCTTATTCTCTGTGTTCTCCCATCCGTGTTCCTTGACCGCCTTGAACACTCTATTTTACAAGTATTTATGGAAACAAGTACAATCTGTAATTTGTCCCATAGCAGGACCAAGGATAAATATAAAGAAGACAAATTTGTTCGCATCTTTAGAAGAGTTTGTACTATAAAGTGTTGTGACCATGTTTGTCGGAAAAAGAAATGATTCTGATGGTGGTAAGAGCAGCCTTTTCTAGGAAAATCTAGCTCCAAGCTTTGGAAAATTTCGACATCAAGAAGAAAAACTCCCTTGGGCACTTTCCTCGCACCTTTCAAGAACACGGCAATAACCTGACTCTTTATAACGGGGCTCCTCTCGGCGGCCACACCTCCCGGAAGCTAAAACCAATGTTCCAAAGATTTGACATTTTTTCGTTCTCAAGCTAATACTAAAGCAGTAGCAGCTTAAACAAAACAAGAAAAGAAAAGAAAAAGAAAAAGAAAAAAGAAAGGAAAATTCCTTCCATTGCGCCAACGTACGTCTTTTCCTAGGATCTTACATTAGAGTTCAAATACTCCTACTACGAACATACCCTTTCGAAAGAGTTAGCATGAGAAAAAAGAAGATCGGGATCGCATAGATGTATATTATTGATCTGCTTTTCATCTATTCTAGAATCCCCTTCAGAAGCCTCTTGGTTGGAATTATTTTTTTTTACGTCAGATAAAACTTGCTCTTTATTGTTATGGAAAACCAGGATGCAAGAGAGATGCGAAGGTGTCCCGCACAATCTGACAGACACCGAAAAGACACGAAACTAGTCTTTTTGATCCTTAACTTTAAACAAAAATCTGTTGGTTGTAGCCATTAAGCCATCTGATAGAAATTGCATCTATAGCAACAAGCTCAGACTGAATGAAACAAGAGGATCCATTTATCTCTATATTTTCTTTTTCGTTTTATTTCAAGAGGAAGCACGGTTCATTAGCCTTACGATCTTCATCCATACAACTGGCTCTACAACGGATAACCAGTAATATTTCTCACCATTACAAAATGCTAGTGAAAGAGAGAGGATGGATCAGGATCACCGTGTGCATGATATTATTCGTCATGTCAGCAAAGGGGAAAGGAGAAGGAAGAGGAGTGGAGGTGCAGCGACTCCCGCTCGATGAGCCACCGGATGTGAAGGAAGTCTTGGACAGAGCAAGGGAGCCTCAGTGGGCCCGGCGATTGGTAGCCGTAGACCTCTTGAGCCTTGTTGAGAAGGTTGATGAAGAGAGGGTGGTGGAGATAAGATATGGGGATCATGAACTTCCTGGAACCACCGTCTCCTTCTTCTTCTTCTTCTTCGAGCCCCACGCGCACCACCAACCATCCCTTCTTCACCTTCATCCTCTTGTCCCCCGCCATCTTTTATTTCTATATATGGGAAGAAGATATGGAATGAGAATAGAGATGGAACTCTTGGCCGAGGCTGCTTGGCTTCTGGTTGAGGAGGAGGGGTGGGGAGAGCCTTTTATATAGGAGGGGAAGGGTTGGGGGAAATGGAGGCCATTAATAAAAGAAGTTTTTTTTTTTTTTTTTTTTTTCCTTTTGGCAGATACAGTGTACTTGATACGGAATCTGCAGACCAGAACAAATTCTTCATCTGATTTTTTATTAATGAGCATTGATACGGCCGCTCGTATAAAGAGCACAGATCCTTCCTATTGCACCACAGAGTGATCTAAAGCGCTCGATGTCGTTATTAGAACATAAACGGCCATCAAATAAGATGGTGTTATGTGCCAGATACAATGTATTTTATTTAATGATGAGTCATCTTCTGATGAAATGCTACACAACACTTTACAATGCAAAAGATGCATTAGGATCCTGTACCTCCTTTAATGGTGGGAAATATTATTCACTGAATCTCGTTATTTCCTTTTATTTTTAATTTTAAAAAATGGCATCACTCCCTCACCTCTCCAAACACACCTGAAGTGTGGAGGTTGGTGAGGTGAATATTTCCAAGTTGTAACCAAGCCGTCGAGACACCCTCTTCATTGAGATTTTTTGAACGAATTCTTATTCACTAAAACTAGGGAATCCGGTCACTTCCTATTTGATTTGTTAGTGCCCTTCACTCTATTTTAAGAGAGAGAGCGCTATCAAAAAAAGGAATATTGGTGCACTGATGTAAAAGGTCGATATTGGAATCATCCATTTAATTATTATATAGGTGTGCAGCTTTCGCATCCTTAAGACTTTTTTTTTTTGCTGTTAATTTCAACCTGTAAGTTTTAATGTGGTGACTTTTTTGAGTTGGGGGTTTTTGTTTTTAAAGGAAAAAAGAGAAAGACTCGTTTGCAGTGTAATTATCGAATGTTGATCTTCTATAAATGCATGCATCCTAGGTGATCTAGTGCATAGGTTGGGACTGAAAACGAATCATATAAAAATTAATTGGATGCTAATATATCAATATTTTTTAGTAAGCAGGAATATGTATGTGGATATTGATTAAACAATTTAGTATCGTTATATTTATTCCATGGATAATATATTAAGCATTTCCAATAATTGCTTTAAACTGATGTAGATATAAATTAGATATTATTTAGATATAAATCATATTTTGAGCGAAATTTAATAATACAAATTAATATAAATGACATAATATTAAAAGATAGGAACAAAATTCACTATCAAGATCATATATAATGCATAATATCTAGGCAATGATTTGAGGTGTAGGTATTAAACTTGCACAAAAATCGGTTGGCCAAATGTCTTGGTCGTTGATCTGACTAGAATTTATATTAATAATATATTAAAATTTTAAATTATTTAGATAAAATATATAATATAAAAATACTAATAAATTTAATTACTATTACTTAGTAATTATAATATAAATAAACACAATCATGAATTATCCATATTTTTAAAGGAGTTGTATCAAAAACTTATATGCAAATATAAAAATATGTCAAAGTTCTTGATATTTTTAAATACTTTAAAAAAGGTTGCAGAAATATCGTAAAGAATAAAATAAAATTATTCATTTCTATTTTTCATCAAAAGAAAAGGATCTAACTTTTTATGAAAAGAAATAATTATTAAAATATAAAATATCATAAAATATTTCAAATAAGCATATTTTGTAACATGAACAAGCTTTGAACAAATGTAATATATCTTGGTTGTTTAATAAAGTGTAATGTGGTCATGATAGATTCTTGACCGCTAAGAGGCTAATAGTTTGACGTCCTAGTGGTACGTAAATAGTTTTTAGGTGTTCTTGGTTACAAGATTTCTATGTGAATCTAAATTGGATAAACATATACGGTTAGAAAATATCTAACCAATCTTTAGCCCTAGCATTAGCTCAATTGATACAGCATTTGAGTCCTAACATGAGAAGCAATCTAATATACGAGATATAGATGGATACAAGTGTCCTGATATAGAGGATCCATACTTATAATTATTTAGATCCTAGTATTTGAAAATGCATCATTCAATATTTGAATCCAAAACCACTAATTGCTAGGTAAAGAGGTGTGGTCACCGGGATATCCCCATTTCATAAATGGTAATTTTTTATTCAATAATATAACTTAACTAGTTTTGATTTTGTTTAAGTCATATTTGAATTATGAATGTTTTAGATATTTATTTGATTATTTAACTAGGCATCTTGCTCTTATGTTCTGTTTGGTACGAAGGATGAATTGAAGAAAAGATGGATGAAAAAGGAAGGATGGAAAAGGAAGAAGATGGATGGAGGATCCATCCATCCTTTTATATGTTTGGTAAAACATGAAAGAATGGATAAAAGTGATTCCATCCTCTGTTTGGTATAGGAGAAATGAAAGAAAGAATGGATGATATTTATATAATATTTTTACTAAACTATCCTTTAAAAAAATAATATTATTATCAATTTATTACACTAATTTATAGTAAATAAATAAATAATATATAAATTTATAATCATTATAATCTATAATTATATAAAAAAATATATAAATATTTAATTTTAGTTTAGTTTAATTTAATAAATAATTAAATTATTAATGAATTAATTATATAAATAACTAGCCAATTTATAATTTAATATAATAATTAATTAATACTATACAAATAATTAATTAAAAATAATAAATAAAAATAAAAAAATTAAAGATAATTTTAGTTATTTAATTATAATTATCAAAATTATGTACTAAAATTAAAATAATTAATAATAAAATTTAATAGTATATGGCTAATAGTATATATAAAAATAATATGAATGAAAAAGTAAAGAAATATTATATTTTTATCAAAAAAATTAATGAGAAATAATTTTATTTATGCAAAAATTTACTCATTAATGCTCCATCAATCCTTCCTTGCATCCTTCCAATTTGGAAGGATGCAAAATGATGGACCAGGATGGATGGAGAATTATACTTTTTCATCCATCATTTCTATAACTTTTTGAATCAAACAGTGGATGAAGGCCATCCATCCTTCCTTCCATAACCCCAATCAAACATAGGATTAGTTTTGAATATGTTATCATTGGACTAAATCTATTACAAACTTCAAAAAGAGAATGTAATATTGATATGAGAGGTTGTCACCATCATTTTATATCCATCTTACTAGGATATATGTTAAACCAAGGGTCGGCTAGCGATTTTAGCAACAGAGCGGTGCATGAAAATTTTGAAGTTCAAATTCCTTGTAGTTCCTAATCCAACCTTTCATGTTTGTCCTGTTAAGAGTTGAAGTTAGGAAAGATAATTATAGAGAGATCTAGATGCTTTACTTGAATAGAAGTCTAAGATCATAGCATGTCCTTCCCATTGTCCACCTTTATTTTTTTATGATTTCTTCATCCTCCTTCCATTCTACAATTTCCTCGCCTCTTCACTTTATATCATCAACTAATGGACTAATAACCATTGCCTCTCCTTTTCTACACTATCTATATATATCTTTATAGTTTCAGATGCTGGGATTAGAGTTACTCTGAGACTAAAAATGTTTAAGGTTGGAATAACCGTAGGAGATGAAAGAAACAACCCCATTATACTAAATAACACTCTAGATATAAGGAGATATATTGCAGTCTTTTCCAGAGGAGAGGATATCTACATCATAGAAAGTTTAATAAAACCTCAAATTTTATATCATAGTTTATACTACTAAAAATATCTAGAAACTAAAAATCATGTGTTTGGATGATCACTAACTTGTACATAAAAAAATGAACTGCTAAAATTATACAAGACCACATTTTTCTATAATCTAAGCATTATATAAAATCTATTAATCCTTGCACATGGACTAGTGGTTTTGTGAAAAGGTATGCTTGCTTTGCGCATTATCATATGTAAATATTACAAGGCAAAAATAGCCGTTAGAATAAAAAACCAAGGCTAAAAGTTCTAGCCAACGGATGCGAACTATAAATTGAACCGGCCATCAAAACACCCCCTTGCAGGCTGTTTCTCGTCCTGATTAGCAGCTGATGGGAATTGATAAATGCTGATGACTCCGTGTCACTAGGCATTCGAAAGCATATATATATATATATATATAAAATCCTCCGTAAAGAATTCCGTGATATCTGGCAACAAGGAAGCACAACCATCCGGTGATCAGTGGCCAGTTGGTGGCTGGGACTGGGGTTCCGAGCCTACCAATTACTACTCGTCATAGCATGGCCTCTTCCCTTGGTGGCGGGCTCCATTAATCTATCCGGCCACTTTGCCATTCCTTGAGGAACTTGTGGTGATGAAGTGCATGAATAGTGGCTGATAATAATTATGATGATGATGGGGAGAGATTCTCTCGCTAGCTAGCTCCCTTTTATTCTCTATCTTTTGAGATTTTTGATGGAGGGGTGGTGTTTAGAAATAATGGAGTACTTGTGTGGAATAATGCAATTCTGCTTTCTATCCAGCCTAAAAAGTAGAGTGGAGTTCTGGAGGGGTCGTTGCCAGTGTTTGTTAGAGATTGGAGGGGTCGGAGGGCCTCCCCCCCCCCCTCTCTCTCTCTCTCACACCATCATATTGGGGGATAAGAAAGTGGGGTCAATTCTGACTTCAGCCTCTAGCCTTTGCTTTTTGTCTTCTGAACTCATGTAGCCAAATGCCATTCAACAATTATGCATGGTCTATCTTTGCCCCATTTTAACCTTGATTTGAGTCCTATATGTATATATTAGTAGTTGAGAAGTGTGATGCAGGTGACTAGATTTTATTAATATATGGAGATATATCTATGCATGGATGTATGTGGGTATGTATTTGTGAAGTAGGAGGAAATAAGAAACTAATTCACAGAAGTGATTGCAGGGTATTTTCCCTCTTGAAAGGCCGGCCTTTCTCTGGTTTTTTTGGTTTGAATTGTGATTCCTCTATACCTCTGTAACCTATTCTCTTCCCTTGCATAATCTTTCTTCTCCAATTTAATGAAGTCTGGTGATGTTTGACCTCCATTTTTTTAATTCAAAAAAAAAAAAATCAAAGAAGATGGTGAACTTTACCATTTAGTTTTAATTTTGTGAAATATGTGGAACGAAATTTCATGTAGGGAAAGTAGTCACACTAAATGTGATGCATATAACATTTTAGTGCCATTTAAAAAGAGCACAAAATAACAAATAATAAAGTCAAAATGAAAAGCAAATCATATTAAACAATAGCATAAGTCTAAGGGACGTGCAAGCCTCCCCTTTACAGTGTATTGTATATTGATGAGGTTGCTTGTGGCCATGAGAGCTTAGTGGATATTGCTCATCATTAGATTGCTTTACCATCCAATAATGCAAGAGCTATCAAAAAAAATTTATGAGATTTTGGAGAGTGCGTTGGAGAGGCTTTTAAAAGCGGATTCCACGTTCCCACCGAGGAGAGAGAAGTTCATGTTCCCACCTAATTGTAATATTAAGGCAAAATGTTTCCGAGCATGCATTTAATCTGAATTCTTCCTTTACTGGGTGCTGCTTGCTCTCAACAGAAAGCAATTTATACTTTCAGACCATTATTTAAACTTCTTATAATATGGTTGAGTCCACCATTTTACATGATCATGTATCCAATAAGATCTTTCATGGATGGCATTCGATCCTTCCAAACAGTAACTTCCTAAATAACTCTTGTTAAGTATATTTTAGGAAAAAAAGATCGTTAAAATATGCTCAAAGATATTCTTAATAAAGTGAGTAGCGTCCAGGCTTACATCCATATTTTAACAAGTTCAATCAACAATGTAAACTATTATGGGAGGCTAACTCCTTGAATTCTATTGGTACAGAATCTTGTCAACGTCGGATCGTGCTAAAGTGGAGAAGGACGAGGTCGCTGCCGATGATCTATAAAATAAAGTCTCATCCGGAGTCGATGATGGTGGTTCCGGCAAGATCCTCTGACGATTAAGTCAGCTCTTCTGACCAATAGAAATTGAGTGCTCAGAAAAGAGAAGTGAGCTTAGAACTTTTGAGGAAAGAGGAGAGTCTAGAAGAAACATATATGGAGGGTCTCTTTTATAGACGGAGCATGAATGATGGTGACGACCATACCGTCTGGTAGTGGACCGCTCTAGGCCGCATGGGGTTCAGTACGAAAAGAGAGGTATCGCTAGACTGGTAGTGGCGGCCATATCGTCCGATCGTGGGCCGCATGGAGCTTGTTACGAAGAGAGCGATGTCGTCAGACTGGTAGTGGCGGCCATGTCGTCCGGTCGTGGGCCGTATGGAGCTTGTTATGGAGGGAGAGGTGCCGTCAGACTGGTAGTGATGGCCATATCGTCGAGGTTCAACAACCGTAGTTCAAGAGAGCAGACGTTGGTTGGTGAAGAACCTTGGCGTATATCCATTTCGAGGGAGCTCGGACTCCTAAGGGGGATATGTTTGGAGGGCATCATCCGGGAGTAATCCGTTAAAGGGATCCGACTGAGGGAGAAGTTCAAAAAAAATTTGACTCCTAAAGAAGTTCGATCGAAGGAGAAGTTCGGCAAGAGTTCGGCTTCTGTAGATGTCCGACTGGAGGAGCACGGAGGAAGTTCGGCTTCTACAGGCATCTGACTAGAGGAGAAGCTCGAAAGAAGTTCGGCTCCCGTAGGCGTCCGATTGGAGGAGCGCGGAGAGAGTTTGGCTCTCATGGGCATCGGCTAGAGGAGAAGCTCGGAAGGAGTTCAACTCCCGTAGGCGTCCGACTGGCGGAGCGCGGAGAAAGTTCGGCTCTCATGGGCATTCGACTGGAGGAGTGCGGAGGAAGTTTGACTCTCGTGGGAGTCCGATTGAAGCTCGACTACTGAGAAGTTCGATTGAAGTTCGACCGCTGAGGAGTTCGATCGGTTGAAGGAGTTCGGCTAAGACTCGTTCGCTGAAGCTTTTCCGTGACTACCGGTTGCATTAGGCTGAGCATTGGACTAGACTTCGGTAGGAGCGGGATTTATCCCCAACAATAGTCTCCCCCACTTTCGAGTTCGAAACTCGAAGGAAGGAAGTGCAGAAAATGCAACTGTCGAAGTCCTCTTTAGGGCTCTACGCCAGTTCAGGTTGAAGCTCGGAGGAGATCTCATCTCCAGCCAAAGTTGAAGTTGAAGATGAGGCTTGGGGGAGATCTCATCTCCAGCCGAGGTTGAAGATAAAACTCGAGGGGACCTTATCTTCTACAGCCAAGGTTGAAGCTTGAGGGCAATCTTATCTCCTGCAGTCGAGGTTGGCTCGGAAGAGATCTTATCTCCTGCAGTCGAGATTAAAGCTCGCGGGAGATCTTATCTCCTATAGCTGAGGTCGAAGCTCGGGAAAATCTTATCTCCTATAGCTGAGGCTGAAGCTCGGAGAAGATCTTATCTCCTGCAGTCGAAGCTGACTCGATCGCTCGGGAGAGATCTTATCTCTAGTCGAGGTTAAAGCTTAGGGAGATATTATCTCCTGCAGCCGAGGTTGGCCCGATCGCTCGGAAGAGATCTCATCTCTAGCCAAGATTGACTCGATCGCTCTGGAGAGATCTTATGTCTAGCCGAGGTTGACTCGGTCGCTCGAGAGAGATCTTATCTCTAATCGAGATTGAAGCTCGGGGGAGATCTTATCTCCTGCAGTCGAGGTTGGTCCAGTCGCTCGAAAGAGATCTTATCTCTAGCCGAGGTTGACTCGGTCGCTCGGAAGAGATCTTATCTCTAGCCGAGGTTGAAGGGAAAGATCTTATCTCCCTGCAGTCGAGATTGGCCCGATCGCTCGAAAGAGATCTTATCTCTAGTCGAGGTTGACTCGATCGCTTGGGAGAGATCTTATCTCTAGCCGAGGTTGACTCGATCGCTCGAGAGAGATCTTATCTCTAGCCGAGGTTGAAGCTCGGGGAGATCTTATCTCCTACAGCCGAGGTTGGCCCGATCGCTCAGGAGAGATCTCATCTCTAGCCAAGGTTGACTCGGTCACTCTGAAGAGATCTTATCTCTAGCCGAGGTTGACTCGGTCGCTCGAGAGAGATCTTATCTCTAACCGAGATTGAAACTCGGAGGAGATCTTATCTCCTACAGTCGAGGTTGGTCTGATCGCTCGGGAGAGATTTTATCTCTAGCCGAGGTTGACTCGGTCTCTCGGAAGAGATCTTATCTCTAGCCGAGGTTGAAGCTCAGAGAAAGATCTTATCTCCTGCAGTCGAGGTTGGCCCGGTCGCTCGAGAGAGATCTTATCTCTAGCCGAGGTTGAAGCTCGAGAAAGATCTTATCTTTTGCAACCGAGGCTAAAGCTCAAGGAAGATCTTATCTCCTACAGCCGAGGCTGACTCGGGGAAGATCTTATCTCCTACAGTCGAAATCGAAGCTCAGAAGAGATCATATATCTCCTACAGTCGAGACTGACTCGATTGCTCGGAGGAGATCTTATTTCCTACAATTGAGGTTGAAGCTCGAAAGAGATCTTATCTCCTACAGTCAAGGCTAACTCGATCACTTGGGGGAGATCTTATCTTTTGTAGCCGAGGCTGAAGCTCGGGGGAGATCTTATCTCCTGCAGCTGAGATTGGCTCGGGGGAGATCTTATCTCCTGCAGTCGAGGTCGAAGCTCGAGAAAGATCTTATCTCCTACAGTCGAGGCTAAAGCTCGGAGGAGATCTTATCTCCTGCAGTCGAGACTGACTCAGTCGCTCGAAAAAGATCTTATCCCTAGCCGAGGTTGAAGCTCGGGAGAGATCTTATCTCCTACAGCCGAGGTTGGTTCGGGAGAGATTTTATCTCCTATAGCCAAGGTTGAAGCTTGGAAGAGATCTTATCTCCTACAGCCGAGGTTGGCTTGAGGGAGATTTTATCTCCTGCAGTCGAGACTGAAGCTCGGAGAAGATTTTATCTCATATAGTCGAGACTGACTCGATCGCTCAGGAGAGATCTTATCTCCTGCAGTCGAAGTTGAAGCTCGAGAAAGATCTTATCTCCTGCAGCCGAGGTTGGAGGACTTCGACTCACTTATGTTAGGACGAGGTTCTCCTCCTGTTCCCAACATGGTCACTTTCGATCGTTTCTTTTATGTCATCATATAATTCTTGCATCAGAAAATAATAATGCTAAAATAAAGGAGTTTTATTGAAGAAAGATTACTGGTAATACATCCTTAGATTTTCTGAGTTCCAAGATCATAGAAGCATCATCCCTTCGAGCTCCTTCAAGCGATAAGTACCGGACCGGATGACCTCCACCACTTCATATGGGCCTTCCCAATTTGGGGTGAGCTTTTCCTAGCTCTGAGGTTGAGAGACGGTGACTCACCGGAGCACTAAGTCCTCCACTCTAAATGTCTTACTTCTAACTCTAGAGTTGTAGTACCGGGCCACCTTCCATCTATAGGCCACCATCCGGATGTGGGCTTCCTCTTTTTTTTCTTCTAACAGGTCGAGAATAACTTTGAGGTCCTATGGGTTGTGCTGCTCGTTAAAGGCCATGACTCGTGCTGATAGGAGCTTAAGTTCAATCAGGATGACTGCCTTCATGCCAAAGGCCAAGGTGAATGATGTTTCTCCGGTCGACAGCCTTTGTATAGTTCAGTATGTCCAGAGAATGTGGTAGAGTTCGTTCACTCAGACCCTCTTTGCTCTATCGAGCCTCATCTTGATGCCTTACAGCAGAGTTTGGTTGGTCACTTCAGCTTCTCCATTGGCCTATGGGTGAGCCACCGATGTAAAGTGGTAGGAGATATTTAGATTTTCACAGAATTCGACGAACCTCGTCCTAGTGAACTGCCATCCATTATTAATTATGAGAGTTTGGAATAGACCAAATCGATAGACTACCGACTTTCAGATGAAATCCTATACCTTAGCCTTGGTAATCTTTGCTAGTAGTTCGGCTTCGATCCATTTGGTGAAATAATTGATCGCGATCAGGAGAAACTTTCATTGCCCGGATGCCGTCGAAAAATGGCCAAGTATGTCCATTCCCCATTGCGCAAATGGCCAAGGTGCATTTAGCGAAGTAAGCTCGAAGGCTGGCTGCCTTTGTACGTTTGCATTCTTCTGACAATGATTGTATTTCTTAACATACTTCACGAAATCATGAAACAAGCTCGGCCAGTAGTATCCTTGCCAAAGTAGTTTTTGCGATAGAGACCTGACCTCTACGTGACTTCCACAAAGTCCCTCATGCACCTTCCACAATGCGAGGTTGGTCTCTAAAGGTCGGAGACATCTTAGCAGCGGAAGTGAGTATGACCTCTTATATAGTCTGTCCTCGTACAAAACATACCGGAAGGCTTGATTCCTGAGTTTCTGAGCTTCTTTTGGATCATGAGGAAGGACTCCCTCCTTGAGGTAGGCGACCAATGGATCAATCTAGCTCGGCTCAAACTCCATCTGCAGGACGACCTGAGATTCCTCTAGACTTGGGCACTTCAGAGTCTCCAAAAATACTTCTTTGGGTAGTTCGGATGGGGCTGAAGTGGCCAACTTGAAGAGAAGATCGGCTCTTGCATTTTCTACTCTCAAAATCTATCAAATGCTGAAACTGCTAAAGGTCGGAGTCAAGTCCTTCACTTTCCTACGGTATTTCATTATGCTTTCCTTTCGCGCTTTGTAGCTGCCATTAACTTGACCGACTACCAACTGAAAATCATTGTAGACTTGAAGCCGATCTATTTTCAATTCCCTTGCTATTTTTAATTCGGCTATCAGCGCTTCATATTCAGCCCCATTATTGGTCACAAAAAATTCGAAGCGTAGCGCGTACTCGATGACAACTCCCTCGGGATTGACCAAGACCAACCCCACACTAGCTCCAGCAGAGTTGGACGAACTATCCACATGCAGAGCCCAAAAGCCTTTGGGAAGGTCGGCACTTTCCTCGGGGGGTTCGGCCGCGATAGTAGGGCGTCGATCTCGATCTGTTCAAGCTCAGCTTCAATTGGAATGGTGCATTCTAGCACAAAATCTATCAATATCTGGGCTTTAATCGATGGCTGGGGTCGATAATTAATGTCAAACTCTATGAGCTCGATTGTCCATTTTGTGATTCTTCCGAAGACGTCCGTTCAGTGAAGGACTGCTTTTATTGGTTAGTCCGTGAGGACCGTTATGGTGTGCTCCTAAAAATAAGATCGGAGTCTCCTGGCAGCAATTAAAAGAGAGTAAGTTAATTTTTCTAGCCTAAAGTATCTGATCTTTGCATCCCTCAGGACTCGACTTACATAGTAGATCGATCGTTGTATCTTCGCTTCTTCCTTGACTAGGACTGCCGCTAGGACCATTGGGGAGACAGCTAGGTACAGAAATAATTTTTCTTCGGATTTGGGCTTTGCCAGTAGTGGGGGTGAGCCAAGGTAGTTTTTAAGCTCCTCGAATGCCCGTTGGCACTCCGCCCTCCAGTAGAAGTTCTTTGGTTGCCTGAAAACTCGGAAGAAGGGCACACATCGTTCGACCAACCTTGAGACGATGTGATTTAGGGACGCTATCTTTCTGATCAGGCGCTGAACTTTTTTAATCATTTTTGGAGCAGTCATCTTTCGAATGGCTCAAATTTTCTCGAGGTTTGCTTTAATTCCGCATCTCGATATCATGAACCCCAGAAATTTTTCGGAGGTCATGCTAAAGGCATACTTGGTCGGGTTTAGTTTCATCTTATACTTTCTAAGTGCGCCGAAGGTTTCTTCAAGGTCGGCGAGATAGTCTGTAGAAGCTCGACTTTTGATGAGCATGTCATCCACGTACACCTCTATATTGTGGCCGATCTGCTCCTTGAAGATCTTATTGACTAGACGCTGGTATGTTGCCCCTGTATTTTTGAGTCCAAAGGACATGACTCTGTAATAATAAAGACCACGGTCAGTAATGAAAGCGGTTTTCTCCTCATCCTCAGGCACTATCCGTATCTGGTTATAATTGGAGAAGGCATCCATGAAGGTGAGGAGCTCATGGCCCGAGGTCGCATCCATCAGTTGATCAATCCTAGGTAGAGGATAGCTGTATTTTGGATAGGCCTTGTTCAACTTTTTGAAGTCAATGCACATTCTCCACCTATTGCTCTCTTTTTGATGAGGACCACGTTCGAGAATCAGATCGGATAATTAATCTTTCGGATGAATCCGACTTTGAGAAGCTTGTCTACTTCTTCGGCGATTGCTTTCTACCTCTCCAGGGCATGGTGGCTTATCTTTTCTTTTATCGATCGATGCTTCAGATCAACGGCTAGCCGATGTTTCATGACCTCGATATCGATTTCCAATATATCCGCTGGGTTCAGGTGAAGACGTTTACATTTCGCTTGAGGAAGGCAACGAGTTGCTTCCGAATCTCATCTCCCAAGTTGGAGCCGATTTGTACTGCGTGCTCCACGTTCCCATCATTTAAGGATACAGAGATGAGATCCTCCATAGGCTCGCCTCGCTCCTCAGTGAGGTCGTCGCAGACATCCAGCCCATCAATAGGATAAGGGTCGGACCGCTCTTTCTTATGTAGGGCGATTGAGTAGCAGTGCCTTGCCAGAGTCTGATCTCTCCTGACCTCTTCGATCCTGTGACTTATCGAAAACTTTATCTTCAAATAGTACGTTGATACCACCGTCCGAAGTGCATTTAGATCAGCTTGGTCGAGAATAGCATTATTGGCGAACGGAGTCTTCACGACTAAAAAATCGACCTACGTCCTAGTCAATTTTGGGCATTGTCCTACAGTCACAGCCAAAGTTATTATGCCTTCAACTGGTACGGCACTGTCAGTGAATCATATCAACGGAGAGTTTATAGGTCCCAAACGATCATCAAATAAGGATATTTTTGAGAAGGCATCGTAAAACAATACGTCGGCCAAGCTTCCATTATCCACCAAGATGTGGCATACATCATAGTCGACAATGTTCAAAGAGATTACAACCATGTCATTGTGTGGGAACTGAACCCCCTGGGCATCCACCTCGGTAAAGGTCATGGGTTCCTCGATCCTCCATCTCTTCATCGATCCCTCGAATCCACTGGCCTCTCCTTGTTGTAGTCCCCTTGAGATGGTTTGATGATGCCAAGAGGTGGCCGATCTTCTTGTTGGTCTTTCCCTTGGTGGCTCAGGCTATGATAACGCCCTTGGCCAATCTTTTCATCCTTCGGACCGTCTCCGTAGGAATCGACCAAGTTTGCCTCATTTGACGAACTCCTTGATCTCATATTGGAGTTGGATGCACTCCTCTGTATCGTGATCGTGGTCATGATGATAAAGGCAAAATTTGTTGGAATTATGCTTATTGGGGTGAGAATGCATTCTCTCCGACCTCGGTAGCTGCTTCCCGATTTCCATCAGCACTTAGATTTTTGAAGCATTAAGGGGGGCATAATTATGAAATCTTCGTTGGGGAGAACCTCGGTGCGCCCTTTCGTCAGGGCTTTCCCACCTCCGAGCCCGGAGGGAGTTCGGGCTCACTTGCGCTCAGAAAGAGTCCAGGAGTGTGGTCGAGCTTCACTTGACTTCCTTTCTTTGGGCCTGCCCGGTCCGTCGATTTGCCGCTCGCCACGAACTTCATCATCCTTGGCCTTGAAGGCCTCCTCAGCCCGGGCATAACCTTCAGCCCAAGCTAGCATGTCGGCAAAGTTCCTAGGGTATTTCTTTTCCAGAGAGAGCAGCAAATCATTCTTCTGGAGGCCATTCTTGAGAGCGGCCATGGCGACCGATTGGTCCAGATTTCGAACATCCAATGCGGCAGCATTAAATTGGGTAACATAAGTTCGGATGGATTCTTTCTTTTTCTGCTTAATGATCATCAAGGAATCCGAACCTCGGCGCGGACGTCGGCTGCTGACGAAATGGGCTATGAACTAGTGGCTCATCTGATCAAATGATAAGATGGTACTCGGCTTAAGCATCGAGTATCAGTTCCTGGTGGCTCCTTTAAGGGTAGAGGGGAAAGCCCAACACAAAATAGCATCTGGCGCGTTGTGGAGCAACATCATTATTCGGAAGGCTTTTAGATGGTCGATCGGATCGGTGGTCCCATCATAACGCTCAAACTGCGGGAGTTTGAAGTTCGACGGGATCGATTCCTACATAATTTTCTGCAAAAAAAGAGGGTCAGTACAAATATCATTACCATGTGAGGAGGGAGTGTGATGGAGCTCTTCAATTTATCGACTCATTTCTAAGAGCCTTTGATCTAAGTGATCTTCACGATCTTTGATTTTCAGGGTTTTCTGGTGGAATGGGTGCGAAGCTTCCCCTGGGTCGAGTCATGGTCCGAGAAGGGGCCCTCCATCCTCTGCTTCCTCTTTCTGGGGATTAGAGGCTGGGTAGCCCAAGTTGGCCATTTTCGGATTGGACCACAGGGCTCCGAAGAATCCTACACTGGCATAACTAGTGCCGGGGCCTATCGATGCATGGCCTGCACCGCCTCCGCAAGGCCATGAATCTGCTGGACAAGCAGGTTGAACTGCTCCACACTACCACGGCTACAAGCGAAACCTGAGTTGTCAGAGCTGAAGCGGGAGCAGATGGGTCTGAACGGGATCGAGCTGCGGAGGCCGTCGATTGCCGGGTTGAAGCTCTCCTAGGAAGCATTTTCTCTTAGGAAAGAACTCTAGAGAAGAAGAAGAGAGATCTCTAGAGAGGGAAGAGAGAGGTCGTCGCTAAGTACTCCTTTAAGAATAAGGAAACCTCAGAGGCAGAGGTCCTTCCTCTAGTGCCAATTCTGTTGGTGCAGAATCTTATCGATGTTGATTCGTGTTGGAGTGGAGAAGGACGAGATCGCCGTCGGTGACCTACAAAATAAAGTTCCATCCGGAGTCGGTGGTGGTGGTGACTCCGGCAGGACCCTCTGACGATCAAGTCAGCTCTTCTGGCTAACAAAATTGGAGTGCTCAGGAAAGAGAAGTGAGCTTAGAGCTTTTGAGGAGAGAGGAGAGCATAGAGAAAACATATCTGGAGGGTCCCTTTTATAGACGGAGCTTGAATGATGGTGACGACCATACCATCTGGTAGCGGGCTGCTTTAGGCCGCATGAAATTCAGTACGAAAAGAGAGGTATCGTCAGACTGGTAGTGGCGGCCATGTCGTCCGACCGTGAGCCGCATGGAGCTTGTTATGGAGAGAGCGATATCGCCAGACTGATAGTGGCGGCCATGTCGTTCGATTGTAGACCGCATGGGACTTGTTACGGAGGGAGAGATGCCGTCAGACTAGTAGTAGCGGCCATACCGTCGAGGTTTAACAGTCGTAGTTCGAGGGAGCAGACGTTGGTTGGTGAAGAACCTCGGCGTATATCCATTTTGGAGGAGCTCGGACTCCTAAGGGGGATACGTCTGGAGGGGATCATTCGAAAGTAATCTACTGGAGGGATCCGACTAAGGGAGAAGTCCAGAAGAAGTTCGGTCGAAGAAGTTCGGTAAGAGTTCGGCTTCTATAGGCATCCGACTGGAGGAGCGCAAAGAAAGTTCAGCTTCTACAGGCGTTCGACTAGAGGAGAAGCTCGGAAGAAATTCGGCTCCCGTAGGTGTCTGATTGGAGGAGCACGGAGGAAGTTCGGTTCTCATGGGCGTCCGACTAAAGGAGAAGCTCGGAAGGAGTTCGGCTCTCGTAGGTGTTCGACTGGAGGAGTGCAGAGGAATTTCGGCTCTCATGGGAGTCCGACTGAAGCTCGACCGCTGAGAAGTTCGACTGAAGCTTGACCGCTGAGAATTTCGGCCGATTGAAGAAGTTCGGCTAAGGTTCGTCCGCTGAAATTCTTTCATGACTATCGGTTGCATTAATCTGAGCATCGGACTGAATTTTGGTAGGAGTGGGATTTATCCCCACCAAATTCTATATTGATTATGAGTTAAAAAAGATTCTGACTTATATGAGATCAAGTCCATCTCTTTTCTTGCGAGACATTTTTTGAAGGATAAAATTGTGTGGCTTAAGATGATAAGTTCATGCTAGAGACAAGAACGTATAATATTTTATACGGACGAATATAGAGATCATGCCATCCAATCCATCCTAACCATCCAAGTTTTTATTGATGCCACAAAGTCGCCGTGGTTGGAAGACTAAAGGAGCCATCCTCTCGCAATATAAACCATGCATGAGGTGTGCTTTAAACTGAGATTATGATTTTATATATCTTTTTTTCCCCTCTGATGTCAGCGCTTTCTTTGCAACGGGGAGCAGACTGCATAATCTCTACATCAAAGTGGATTTGATGCCTTAAGATTGAACTCTTTCTTTTGGTGGCGGACCGGTGGGGTTGTGCGTGGGAGGGTTAATCTTCAACTGATCATTTACTTTCGCAGTCCACATTGCCGATTCTGGCTTAAATTATGCATGTGGTTTATTCAAGTGAAAACTATTTGATTAATGACTATAATCACATCAATTGTGAATATTATTTGAAATAGATGTCATAAATATTATACTTCATAGTCTAATAATTAATATGTGTTTTTATTATTACTACAATAACACTTATTTTTCTTGGTCACTTAATTGGGATTTTATATCGAATTATGCATTAATTAAGTAAAGAATATTTCCATTGGATGGAAGAAAAATGCGCAACTTCACATGGAAATGTTAAGGTCCATCTATCTATAGCGACGGTTTGAATTATATGTAGCATAGCCTTCGAGATCCGTGTTTTTTGGCAGATGGCCACTTTGTGACTCACCATAGAATAATATAAATGTACCTTTGCTTAATAAAAATGTCAATCTATAACACTCAAAACTATAGTGGAAATTAGATTAGTGTTGCTTGGCAAACTTAACCCACATACTAAACCATAGAAGCAGGATCAAAGAGTTCTCTATGATGAGGTCATGCTACGCCAGATAAAGACTGCGACGGTCTCCTGATCACATCTTTTAGTCACATGATGCAAGGTTTACCGGGGAGTGGTGACATTGCAAAAAAAATCTCCTAAGACCATGGATCTACAGTTGAGAAAAACTCTTCTTGACCTATGAAAAATATTTTGGATGGCATAACTCAAAAAAATAATGGCATATTATAAATATTTTAGATCTTCTTTATAATTAATCGATATGAAACTAAATACATATTCATATAAATTTTTGCATACTCCCTCAATTTAAGATTTTCATATATTCTCCCAATTTAAATCCTGATGCGTTTATCACAATTAGATAAATTTAATAAATTTATCATAATTAGATAAATTTTCATATATCAAGCTAAGGATATAAATTTAATAAATTTATGTATTCATTTATAAATATCATAATTAGATCATGATCAATCGAATGAATCTATACCACAGTATCTTCTGATCCATAGGAGCTGAGTCATCTCTGATACTATTTGTAATAATTTAAAATTTCATATAAAAAAAATTAATCAAAAGATATTATTTAAATTTTTTGATCATATATAAATATTTAATATTTTTTAATAAATAATTAATATAAAATTATATATATATATATATATATATATATATATATTTAAATAGATTCTGGCGCGACTTGCTTGTACGTGTGTATGTGTGCATACATGCACGTTTTCTCAAAAACAAAAAAAAGGTTGCATAAGATACAACCACAACCATGGCACCATTTTTTTGGCCCACGGACTTCAGACCCTGTACCATATCCGTGGGTTCTCTAGAGCAGTCCCATCCGTGATCTTGGATTTGGATCAAATCGCTGTCTATGTATGCCCCATGTTATGTATTATTGAATGCAACGTTACGTCACCATCGAATGCTTTCTTCTTCAACGCTCATAATTTCTTCCACGGAAACTGCAGGCTAGAAATAAAAGCATGGAACCAAGGATACAAGAAATTCTTTTATTTCTAGGGAGGGAGATCCACTCTTACTTATAACCACTCAGTTTTAAATACTTTAATTGCATCATCCAAGACTCCCAACCTCTGGTTGCGGAGCAGAGAAATGTTATCACTAGGACAAGCCCTGATCCTCGTACAAGGGACCTTCAAACAGCTTAAAAAAAGCCTTATGGATAGAAAGATTCAACTTTTTTAATATTACCAGGCAAAACCATTCACCTATTTGCTGAATCTTTATTGGCTACTCTACATAAATTTAAGTTCAACTGATTTGATTGGAAGTAAAAATCATTAGACTCATAAACATGTGCGTCGTAGGTAGCTGAGCTAGTAAATAGAAATATTTGAAAAATATTCTGGGATAGCGCTAGTGGAAAACAATTGGACTGAGTGGCTCACTCCGAATGAATTACATTTATGCCAGGACAAAGAATATTTAAGTAACTAATAATTTTACTTAAATATATATTATATATTTAAGTAATTTTACTGATAGAATAATTGGTGACACTAGATAGACCAATGTTATATTTATTACATATCCTCTTGAAACAGGATTAGAATCTAAATAACTGTATTTAAGGAAAGGAAACTTGCTTGGGTTATGACCCCCACTATAGAGAGATTTCAGGTAGGGAAGCAAGATATCACAAGGGTTATCCTTGTTTCTATGGCATTGCTTAAATTTATAAGTGATGCTCTCACTCACTTCCTATGGTTGACTAAAATGCAACCACCCAATATGGATGAGGAAGTCCAAGTCTCTCTAAATGCCACCCATCATGCACAAAAGGGGGGGTCCTACTTAAACTTTCTAACAGGATGAAAGATGAGTTGACCTAAGGGAAAGCTACTAGCCCATAATTCCAGTCCATTGGTCATAGGCAATCCATTTGACTTCTATTTTTCTGCATTGATCTTCTACAGAGTGTGCATGACTGCAGCACACTCCATCAAATTGGTAAAATCATCATATTTGCAAGCAGCCCACTTAGGACAATGGTTTTTTCTGAGAGGAGACTAGCATCCATTTTGGGGGATGCCCATGGACCATGAGCATATTTAATGTTCCACATTTAACTGCAGTTGCATGCTTAATTGTATATGTTATGATCATTATAATGATGTCATGTAAGGGTCTTAATAATTGCATTTTAACATCATATGCAAATTTAGCACAAAATGGCAATATTTAGATGTAGAATATCCGTAATATTGTCATTCGCTGTTACTAGATGTTATATGTTCTTGTGATGGGCAAGGTGGAGTAATTTAATTATTTTTTGTATTTAATTGATTATAATAGCCAAAGAATTATAGTTCGAGGGGGAAGTAATATAGTTGGTAGTTATTGGATGTCAGAAATGATAAATAGCTCATGTTGCCCTTAGGTATCTGCTGAATTTTTTTTAGGCTCCACTCGAGTTGTATTTTAGATGTCATCATTCATGTATACGAGTCTTCATTTTAGATTTTTGAAGGTAAAATGTAGGAAAACAATAATGCCAAAAAAAATCGAATGCATTTGCTCGTACAAAAAATAATTGAATATAAATGATGGTGAAAAAGAAGAAAAAAAAGTAAAAAAAAAGAAAAAATAAAAGAAAAGAAAAGGGGTTGCGGGGGTGGGGTTGTTGGGGAAGGAGGGTAGGGAGAGACAAGAAAAAGAGAGGAGAGATTTTTCTCCCTTAATACCTAGATCTTTTTTTATTTTTTGAAAAAAATATATTTTATGGCCTATTTAGAAAATCTAGCAGATTAGGTTGGATTTTCAATTGGATTCATGGAGTGGACAATTTATTTAGGTTGATCCAATATCAACCCAATATCTTGTCATCCCAAATCCTTTGGGAGGAAAAAATCCCTCTATAAATTCCTTTTTTCTTTATGCAGACCTTTAGGATCCATTTTTTTATTGGTAAAAAATTTATTTGAGAATTTATATTTTTCTAGATAAATATTTTTCAAGCAATATATAGATAGAAAAATAATTTACATATACTCTTTTATGCATGAGAAAGTTACTACAAAATCTATTACCCATGTTCTTTTATTGCTATTTTTTTGGATAAATTATTAAAATTTATTTATATTTTCCATAATACCTCTCATGCTTTTTAGATTTGGAGAAAATAAATGACTAAGTTATTTGAGTATCCAATGATGGAGACATTAGGACATGTTAGGTATAAAATTAAATGCCTACTTTACTATCGATAGAAAAATAATTTAGCCACCCCTTAGATGGGAAAGATTTTTTTCTATTTCATGGGTAAATGCTATCCAATTCTCATCTTAAAAAATATAAGAACATGGGTAAGTTAGTCAATGAAAAAATAGATCAATTTTTCCATAATATTTACCTACAAAAGAACGGACTCTTAGGCTAAAACTATGATGGACCTTTAGAAGAAAACAGGCTCAGCAGGCCATTAGACCCGATTCTTATAGAAAATCCAGCCCAATCCTGCTGAGTTCACCTATGGGCCTTTAATAATTTATAACTGTTGAAGAAATAAGAAAAACACTCATTAGACTTCAAAGCGAAGCAAGGCAATTTCATGACTATTATCAAACTTGTATGTTCAAGCAGGCATTCTATTTGGAATTTTCCTTCAGAAATATATAAGGTGCAGAAAAAGAGCATGAATGCAGGGCTTAAATTTAATCAATTGTATAAAATTTTCAGAAGGGTTCTCCCTGATGCGTAAAGATTCGCAATGCCGTAGGATCACATGTGATGCAGGAGTGCAACTAGAACTTCATCAAGACCTACAAGTTACTTGGAAGCTGTCTTCAGCTCATTACTACTTGGGCTTGGACTTGAGCTGGTGCAGCATCTCATTTGCTCATCCATAATAGAATCAGAAACAGAATGATTTGTTCTACAAGCACAGATCAGCAGTACATTCAATACAACCAAAGTGAAACTATAAAAGTTGGAAGTTCTTAAAAAATGCACAACATGACAGAATGCATGATAATAATGAGCACCTACAGGCCAAGCCTAGACTCTAGATGCGAGCATGAGCCTTGAATCTAAAGTCCATACAAACACAATCCACCATCTGTTTCCTAGCTCTTGCTAGTTATTCTTTCCCATGCCAGAGGGCAGCTAGTTTACACCAGAAGCACTCTCAGCATAAACCCTAGAAGGGCCACTGCGATGTCGCAGTCTATGATACCTGTCAACATGGCCGGTAATGTCGTTATGACTAGAAACAAGATGTAAATTGCACAACTTAATAGAGAAATCTGTGTTTGCATTGCCGTTACTGGTATCCAAAAAAATAGCGTGAACTTGTTGAGAGCTTTAGTACTTTTTGTTTTTTTTAAATTTTTTTAATAAAAAAAAATCTCAATTCCAAGCTTTTAACTTGCCAATTTTTCTATTATCAAGATTTTTAGTAACAACCAACTATAGTGTACAGCAAAGGATTCAATTACAATGTATCTCAATTATAATTTTGCTAAAGGTAGGTTACACTCTGGTCAAGTGGTGGAATGATGACCCTTCTCTTCTCCTCTCTTTGAGGAAAAAAAAGGGGTGACCAGATAGAATCTGACATTCATTAACTAGGACAAAATCGATCAGAAGAGAGCACTCCAAAGGCCATCATCTCCCTCACCGCATTTTTTATGAACTTCCGTCATCCTCTCCTCTGATTTGCAGATCCCGCTGCAATTCCAATCGAAAGATGCAACGCAGACATTCCCTGCCTGGGCCTTCCACTCACAGTCTGCAGGAAAAAAAAAAAAAAAAAAGAGTGATAAAAGATGAACTGC
Source organism: Cocos nucifera (assembly GCA_006176705.1). Taxonomy (NCBI): domain Eukaryota; kingdom Viridiplantae; phylum Streptophyta; class Magnoliopsida; order Arecales; family Arecaceae; genus Cocos; species Cocos nucifera. Next base: position 2,074,653 of record QRFJ01000072.1, read on the forward strand.
ACTATTTGAGAAGAGAATCATCAGAAAAAAATAATAACTAGAAGCATACTGCACCTGGTGGAGTTCCACAGCACATGTTATGCTCATCTACGTGCTCAACTTCAAGGCCAATAAGCCAAGAGCCAAGTGATACATCTTCATTAGCATATTTGTGCAGTATAGGCCTGCACAATGATCAACTTATCAGAATGCGATCATCGTTTCCTGCATACCAAAATATCTCTATTTTGTCCTAATCTTACTGGTTGATTGAAATGTATGTGGCTAGATCTTTTGAGAGAGCATAGATCTGCCCGGTTGCATGTCGGAAGTATTTGTTTCCTTCCTCTCCAAATTTCCAGTATTCAGGTTCGTGATACCTCACATCCCTTAAACACATATGAACAATTCAGACATAAAAATTGTTTATTCTTTTGTTTACATATAAACTTTTCCGGTAAACGATAACCAGCTTACTTCTGAGAAAGAACTGGCCCGGACTTCATGCACCCAATGTAGGTCCTGGGCTTTGATCTGTGACGAGCGAGCGTTGCAGCAAGCATACCTGCAACATGGATGAAAGTGAAATACTTTGCGCACACCGCCCGCGGTGATTGGCTCATGTATGGAATTGGAGTGCGGTGCATGAGAAAATTTTTTTTTTTTCCTTCCGACTCCACACGTGAGCCAATCACCGTTGGTGGTGCGTGCGGTCGTACACCGCCGCGGTGCGCAAAGAATTTCCCATGGATGAAATATTTCAGCATCTTCATGAACCATGAGTGCAACGGGAGGAAAACTCTCCGATAATTGAAGTCCAAAGACAAACCTAGATTAACGTGGACATCATCATCCACCTTGACATAGAAGTCGGCATCCCATTTGGCAACTGCAGTAGCGAAAAATATTTTTGTTTTTGCAGATAGTTCATGATAACCTTCAACATGATCCTGTAACAATGAGCAAACACGGTCAGTTTGCATGTAAAATATGTTTCATTAAGTCTGGGATTATCAGTATCAGAACACTCACAGAATATATATGCCTTACCAGCCTTAGAAAATCATTATACTGAGCCTCTTCTGCATCTATAGCCTGATCAAGAATGCTATGGGATGTTGCACTGCATAGAAGTAACCGTCGTTAGTGTTGGATTTTCCAGCAGTACATGTACTGCCTCTATTTATTATTGTAACAGCCTATAACTAATATCTAGAAAGTTTTCACAAGGATTATCGTAGATAAAGCAACATTACACCATGAAGGCATTGAAAAGAAAATAGTTAAGTAGAAAATATACAAATTCAAACACGTAAAGCCAACAAAAAATGTTCACCAACCCTACAGGATGATGGTGGAAGATATGCATGATTAGTTATTCAAGACAGAAAAAAATGCATAATTGTTTAACCATCTTGTGGCTTCCTTCTACTTAAACACACTTTACTTAAATACAGATTTCTTGAAAGAGAAGGCTGGGGGGAGGGACTGGTGATGAAGGGCAGGACTTGGTGGACGTGAGATTTAAAGAGGGAGAGCTCCTCATACCTAATGGTTAAAGGCTCCTATTTGGCTGCACTATTAGATCAAGATCTACAACAGAAGTTTGGACTAAAGAAGGTGTTCATGAAATTAGCAAACAAGGATTTGGATAAATGCCACCAGACAAATAAAACATACGACTCTGGTGGAAGCTCTATCAAAACAGGCCCACCCCTTTAGGAATATATAATGTCTATTGACAATATATGTACAAGTAATTCCTGATTGTATAATTATCATGTTGGATTAACCCAAACCCAAGCTCGGTTCGATCATCAAACAGGTTGTCAGTTCAGATCACAATCAGGTAACCAAATCGAAAATTGTTCCAACAAAAGCCCAACAAATATGGTCGGATTCCAGTTTCAGCAAAACCTTAGTACCCTAGTTTTTCTCATATCATATTTGTTATTGAAGACATGGTTTCAATTTGCAGAGGATCTAGTCCTTCTAACTCAAGTTTCAAACCACTCCACCACCCTCTCTATGCAATCAAACTCCTTCAAGCTCAAAGCCTTTCTCCAGAAGTAGTTCATATTTGTCTCCTTTGGTCAGCACACCTTCAAATTTTGTTCCTTGACTATTTCCTCTATTTTAATCGCTCAATTTTCATCTAAATATCTCTTTCTATGTCTGCATGCGCATGAGCACTCTAAGCTACTGACAGGTGGCGTTAGAAATGCAAACTCATGATTACATGATCCACCAAGCAATTCATGACAACTTCCAATAAAAGTACTACATAAACTAGAAGTTAGACCCCTATCCTGTCCCAAAAAATCTCCATTATGTCCAAAATCAGACATAAATCCACCTCTTCCACCAAAGCACCACAATGTTTGTCCGTGCTTTGCTTAGACATAACACTAATATCTTCACCCATTATTTTGTCAACCTCAAGTGGATTTGTTCATCATAAAGGATCAAAAATTAGATCAACCGATAAAATTCATCAACATTCCTACCAACTACCTCTCGTCTGTAAAATTAGATCAAACACTTCTTACCAACCCACATCAACATCATCCTCATTCCTAATTAGCCAACTACATTAGCATAATAAACTTATTAAAGATCTGCAATGCATGTAAACATGCTTCTCATGCCCTCTACGGTACTCTTCTCCGTCAAACTAGAGGCAACCACAACACTCCAATATTTTGATGTAGAATAACCAACAAGATTGATAGAGGAGAAGGAAAGGGATGGCATGTTTAAGAACTAAGTCAATATCCAACAAGAATTGCACCTACAAATAACTTAGCCTATGCTTAAGGGGATTGACACCCTCTGAGGGCTACTGCCCCCTCTACACAAACTTCTATGGTATCTGGACAAATAATTAAATTTATCCACTAAAAATCAAAGATATGGAAGAAATTATATTTTGACTCAGAAACTAGCCTGAGTTTATAAATTACCTGTGACCAATCATGAAGCGGATGACAATTCCTTTCTCACGCTCTAGTTGTCGGAACTTTTCACCTGGGAAAGGCATACAATGTAAGGTCCATTAAAATATATAAAAAAAATAGTAAAAGAAGTAAAACTAACTATAAAGATTAGAAGTTCTTACATCAATTTCAAGAATTTTGAGAATTTATTATACATATGAATGATCAAATGTTTACTTTGATTATTACTGCAACAGCCAAATATTAATTGCAGCATATTCATGCGCCTGCCATATGAGAATCGCAATCAGTACTAAAACATCCATATACATAAAATCCTTGTTCTTTCGCTCACTGAGACCAGGGAGTCCAAAATGAGTATATCCTCCATGAACTATTATATCCAGTTAGATTTAACATTTTGAATGTTTATAGATCCAAAAAATTCATGCGGATCACGCAAGCAAGAGGGCAAAACAAGCATAATTCTAACTGGAAAATGATGTGATCATTGAAAAGGGTTATTTCTTATTCGTGGGGGTGGGAGGTGGAACAAACCTTGAGGCATCCAGGTGTCCCTGACCGAGTCCCGCCTCATCCTGCTCGTAAATGCCGTATTTATCCCGATCACGATGAAAGCCTTCTTCCTCTGCTGGTTGGATGAAGGCATTGACTGGAAACCATCCAGTCCCATCAACTCTTTATAGTTCCGAGTGGCTGCGAGCTCCATCTGTAGCGTAGCTATTGTTTTGTCCAGAGACCTGAACAACAATCAGATGACCATGAGTTAATCTCTACTCGGTTCTCGCCAACGAGGGAGAAAAAAATTACACCAAGGCTACATTATTCAAGATTCTTATACGCACTGTATAGCTTCGTGAGCCTTGGTCACGTCTCCTGTTGTATGCTTATCCAGGTCAGGCTTCTAATGTCCATAATAATTTACAATTAGAGAAGAATTAAGCTTAGGGAGAACACAATCTGCCACAATATTTACTTCGCTGTGAGAATCAAAGCTGACCATTTTGGTGGTGCAGTCACCCGAGATGACCTTAAGCTCTTGCTCCTGCCGCTGCCCCGAGATAATATGACCATTTGATTCTGGGGCGGTCCGGAACCTTCCATATCAAACCACCAACCATCATACCGATCAACCAGCCGAAAAAAAAAAAAGAGAAAGAAAAAAAAAAAAAACATTTTTTTTTTTTTTCAAGAAGAAAAATGAATCACATGGACAAAGAAAGAGCATCTAATAGAAATAGCTCAAGAACTGAAGGAAAAATATACCGATTTTAAACAAATAAAGGCAATCACTTCAAGGAATAGGGGAATAAGATCTTTAAGAAAATAAAGACAAAAGAGATTTTGTCACGAATCGAGATCCTGATTCTGTTCAGTAAGTAACTGGGAAACGAGATTTGAGTTGAGAATGGGAGCAGTCTGAAAACGAGAAAGAAGCCACCTGTCCGCAACCAGCACTCCAATGCCGAAGCCGACGACGCAGGCAATCAGGATCAATCTCGCCGAGACTCTGCTCTCGCCGCAGCCACCGCCGCTTCGGACCTTCATCGGCTTCTCCCTGTCTCCACTTCGCTTCTTCTCCTTTTCACCTCTCCTTCTACGTCACCGCGCCACCTCTCCTGGGTCCCAGATCGGGCCAGAGAGGAGGGACGCAAAGCGAGGAGGGAGGGACGCAAAGCGAGGAAGGAGGAGGAGAGAAGAAGAGACAAAATACCCGCAATGCAGCGCGAGGATCCGGCGAGTAATGCAGAAATATAACGCCGTGAATTTAGAGCTTGCGAAACGACAATGCCCGTCCGAGGCGAAGCCCGTCCTTTTAATGCATTCCCACGCGGGCGATGGAGAGGGAGCCAGGCCTTGCGACGGACGCTACTCCTGCCGTTACGTCACTCTCGGTGAACCATTTGCCGTCGTGTCGAAGAAGATCTTCTCCGCCCCTTTTTGTCGGTTTAATTAGATCTCGAAAAAGTTAGGTGTCTCCAGTGGATTTCCCCGAAAAGGTACGAACCGGCCTGATAAAGCTAGGGATCTTCCGGAATATCATCTCCCGCTTTTCTCGGTTTATCCGGTCTAATTAGATTTGGATGAAGATAGGGGTCTCCCCCGTCCGTCTGCCGCAATGTCACGAACCGGCGGTGAACGTGTGGTTTGTAAGGTCTGGGGGAATTTCACTGGGGCAGTGCAGCGACGGTTGTTGGATTTTTTTTTTTTTACCAAAAAAAAAAAAAATGCTGGTTAACTTTGTTGGCAGGCTGGAATTTGGACAATTGAGAACTCCTTTGCTTCGGCAGGACCGCCTGAAACGTTTCTGCCTTTACCTTTATAAAATAATTTTAATTTTAATTGAATGTTAATTTAATCTATTTCTCGTATTGTATACACCTTGTAGATAACGTACTAGATGAATTATTATTATTATTATTTTGATACAAGAAAAGGGATAAGCCAAAATTAAGGCCTGCATTGAATCACAACACGAAAATCATCATACTACAGGTAAGCCAACTTAGAAGATGCCATAGTATGGTTTACAACGTGAACATCCCATCCAAAGCCGCCACCCAATCCCCCCTCGATAGATATCTATGACCTAAAACAAGTTTAAGATCCTCTTTCATTGTAGAATATCTCGCAATAGGGGTTTATTTACCTCATTTGTTGTAGCTTTGGTCGAGATCCATGACAAAATGGTAGCAGAGATCCTTTCAAGCCAAAGTTGATGTGCATGAAACCGAATAAATGCACATCTCGCCCCCGCCCAACCAACTACTAGTTCTACAAAAGAAACAGAAAAAGAAGATAGAGCATAACTTGCCATGCACAGCAGGCAAATAGAATGATCTCTAATAACAAATCTGGCTGCTGCCCAACACTCTCACATTGCACCATCAAAGTGGATTTTAAAGACCCCAAGAGGACGAGACACCCATTGAACTTGCTTCATAGGTTGAGGGCCAAAAGGCCCAATAGGGCCACCCAAGCTTCTTGCTAGAGTCCTGGCAAAAGTTTGATGATAGCCGGAATCATTGTTCGATAAATAGAATTAAGCCAACCTTACCAATCGCACAATGAATTAATATGGTCACGTCGGCCTTGAAATGAAGAGGAATATTCATATCAACTTTCTACCATGCTGGATTCGTATGGATGCACCAATGCAATGCAATGTTAAAAAGGGTACTAGCTGATGCTAGCATTGGTGTTGAGTCACCCATGCATGGCGTGAGTCATACACTCCATCCACATATGGCAACCCTACATCAAATTCTTACCATGCTTATAAATTATATGAAAAAATTCATGATTCTTGCTATATACCGGCATGCTTGCCTAAACATGAATATATGCTCAGTATTTATGTTTAAGACATGTATTGCTTAGAACTTCATTAATCTAATGTAGCTAGTAAGATATGCAATAATTCTATTGCTCCTTCTCATGATTACTATCAATAAAAGTATTAGCGGTAACGATAATAATTTATTGAAACCGGTAAATGCTTTTATTGCTAGTAAGCATGCATCATGCTTCTTACAAGCCATCGTAATAGTATAATTATGATGATATAAAGGTAGAAATTGTGTGTACAAGTTTTGCCCCTAATTATGTAAAATGCATAATCTACATTAGATGAGATCCATACATTATCAAAATAGCATGGGTTATATTGCACGCTTATTCTTAGTTGCACTGTACCAATTGGCTTTAGGCTTAAGAAGTATTTTCCAAAGTAAGTTAGCAGTACCCATGCACCCTAACTGACCCCGCACATGACATTAGCAAATAGCCAAAGACATAAGAATATTGAATTTTAAATCAAATCATAGCACCATCACTTAAACTAGAGATGCAATCATTAGATCACTCATCTTGTATCTTAATCTTTCACTAAACAAAATCAGACCAATAAAAGGAAAAAGGCTAATGAATGGGGCGTCTTGTGGGGTTTCTTGGGCTGAAATCCGCAAAACCATAACCTAGCCCAATCCGTAACTCGTAGCGCAGGTTGGATCAACGCTTTCCATTATGTGTAATAGGCCCATCTCCTGTGAAGCCCAGTAAGGGAGCCACTGTGCCATCATGCTTAATATCAGGTCCGCGTCAATTTATGTATTTATTTTTTTAAAAAACAAAAGAAAAGGAGAAAAACCAGAAGAAAAAAAACGGGTCGGTGGTGAGCGGTGACTCGTGGCTCATATCTTGCCATCGCCGTCGAAGACTTCGAGCGTCAGGCTTCCGATTCCGTCCTTGTTTCTTCTCGGGTCTCTTCGGTGGAGGTCGGTGATTGATCGGATTCCCTCCGTCCCCCTCCTCCAAGCGAAAGAATTTGGTCGATTGGAAGGTCAAGACAGGCTTTCCTGAAGCGAATGGATGCCGGCGGCGGCTCCGACGCCTTTGGGTCCTCCACGGCCCCTCTCACCTGGCACGACTTCCTGGAGCGCATGCGCCACCCCTCCGCCGCCGATTTCGTCAAATCCATCAAGAGGTCACCCTCTCCATGAATCCTGTCTTTTTTTTTTTTCCTTCAAGTAACCCCCCTTTCGTCACAATCGAAAACTGGTTCGCTGATGCTGGCTTTATGGAGCTTATTATTCTTTACTTTCTATTTTGAGTGGCATTTTTTTGAATCTTGATTGAACATTTTATTCGTTGCGATGATTTGTTTTGGTGCGTCATGGGCTTCTTATTGGAGCCGTTTTGCCCATTCCAAGAACTGTAATGTTGTTAAGCTCATGATAGGATTGAGTGGCTTGCTAGAGATAGGAATATGATAGAATGATACTCTTTTAGATCAGCAGGTACTTTCTTTGGTGTAAGCTCTTCATGAATTTAGTTTATGGGAAACTGAGAACAAAGATCAATTCCTACCATCGACCATTAAGCAAAGAAATAGGCATTCCATTGTTTCTGCGAAACATGATCTCTCAAGAGACAAGTTGAAGAGAGTGACTCCAACTTGATTCTCATCCAAGATGCATTATGTCCTTCAAATCCTCGTTTACTTGGCAGAGAATTTTTAAAAAAAATCAAGGATGACACCAAAAATGGCACTTTACTTCATCTGCAACTGACTAAGATATCGTCAAGTTTTGCCTCATTGTCTTGTTGCATGCTGTAGCATTCCTCCTTTCGTTTGGAGTTACAACAAGGAAGAAATGTTTGCTACCGTGACCTCCATGTCAAAGCCAGGACTTGCGAGATTTTTGATGCCATATGCAGTTGCTGTATCTGAGAAAATAATCAACCAACGAAATCTTCAATTGGGTCTGTCATTTAATGAGAGAGACTGCATTTGTTTCATCATTTGTAAAGCTGTTATCTCTTAGGCAGTGCAGGAGATTGATTTTGCTTGACTTTTTTCCAGTGGAAAAGTCTATTGCTAACTTGACACATTTCTCTGGTGCAAGACCCACGTTGGCATTCTTTGGAACCATTCTGTTGGGGATAAACCCCGCTTCAACCGAAGTCCAGTCTGATGCAACCGGTAATCATGGAAGAGCTTTGATTGGGAATTCTTCTCCAGCGGCCAAACCTTAGTCGAACTCCTTCAGTCGACCGACCTTCTCAGCAGCCGAGTTCTAGTCGAACTCCTCCATCGGTCGAACCCCTCTCGAACTACCCCAGCGGCCGAATTTCTTTAGGAGCCGAACTCCTTCCGGACCTCTCCACCGGTCGGACTCCTACGGGAGCCGAACTCCTTTCGGAGTCCTTCAGTCGGACTCCTATGAGAGCCAAACTCCTTCCGGACTCCTCCTTCAGTCAGATGTTCGGAGGAGCCGAACTCCTTCCAGATTTCTCCTTCAACTGAATTCCTCCAGGAGCGGAACTTATTTCGGATCTCTCCTTCAGATGGATGCCTACGGGAGCCGAATTCCTTCCGGACCCCTCCATCAATCGGACTCCTCCAGGAGCCGAACTTATTTCGGATCTCTCTTTCAATCGGATGCCTACGGAAGTCGAGCTCCTTCCGGATCTCTCCTTCAGTCGGACTTCTACGGGAGCTGAACTCCTTCCAGACTCCTCCTTCGGTCGGACTTCTACGGAAGCCGAACTCCTTAAGTCGGATGTCCGCAGGAGCCGAACTCCTTCCAGATTTCTCCTCCAACTGAATTCCTCCAGGAGCCGAACTTATTCCGGATCTTTCCTTCAGTCGGATGCCTATGGAAGCCAAACTTCTTCCGGATTCCTCCACCAGTCGGACTCCTTTAGGAGCCGAACTTATTCCGGATCTCTCCTTCAGTTGGATGTCTATGGAAGCCGAACTTCTTTCGGATCTCTTCTTCAGTCAGACTTCTACGAAAATCGAACTCCTTCTGGACTCCTTCAGTCGGATGTTTACAGGAGCCGAACTCCTTCCGGATCTCTCCACCGGTCGGACTCCTATGGGAGCCGAACTTCTTTTGGACTCCTTCAGTTAGACTCCTACGGGAGCCGAACTTCTTTCGGACTCCTACGGGAGCCGAACTCTTTCCGGATTTCTCCTTCAGTCGGATTTCCGCAGGAGTCGAACTCCTTCCAGATTTCTCCTCCAGCTGAATTTCTTCAGGAGCCGAACTTATTCCGGATCTCTCCTTCAGTCGGATGCCTACGGGAGCTGAACTTCTTTCAGACCCCTTCACCAGTCGGACTCCTCCAGGAGCCGAACTTATTTCGGATCTCTCCTTCAGTTGGATACCTCAGAAGCCGAACTTCTTCCGGATCTCTCCTTCAGTCCGATCCTTCTAGCGGTCGAACTCCTTCCAAACTTCTCCTTCGGTTGAACTTCTCCACCAGTCGGACTCCTCCTAGACTTCTCCATCAGTCGAACTCCATCTAGGTTCCTCTAGCAGATTACTTCCAGATTTCAAGTAGCGTTCCTTTTGGATGATCCCCTCTAGTCGTATTCCCTTTAGGAGTCCGAACTTCTTTAGAATTGATATGCGTTAAAGCTCTTCACCCCTCTAATGCGGTTCTGAGCGGCTAGCTACTGGACGGCTACGGTTGTCACTGTTAGTTTGCTACAGGCAGCGCCCCTCCCACGCGACCCAGAGCAGCCAGTTATCGGACGGCTATGGTTGTTGCTATCAATCTACCGCAGGCGGCGCTCCTCCCACGCGATCCAGAGCGGCCAGCTATTGGACGGCTACGATTGTCGCTATCAATCTGCCGCAGGCGGCGCCCCTCCCACGCGATCCAGAGCGGCTAGCTATCGGATGGCTATGGTTGTCGCTATCAGTCTGCCGCAAGCGGCGCCCCTCTCATGCGGCTCTGAGCGGCCAGCTATCAGACGACTATGGCCATCACCACCAATCTGCTACAGGCTCCGTCTATAAAAAGGGACCTTCTAGATACGTTTTCTCTAAGCTCTCTTCTTCTTTCCGAAATTCTGTCGAATTCTTTTTTGAGCACTCCATTTCTGTTGGCCACAAGAACTGATTTGATCGTCGGAGGGTCCTGCCGGAGCCACCACCACCGACTCCGAACGGAACTTTGTTTTGTAGGTCACCGACGGCGATCTCGTCCTCCTCCACTTCAGCTCGTCCCGGCGTCAATCAGATTCTGCAACAACATATTCCATGTCTTAAGATGCAGAGTTGAAAATTTCTTAGATCTAAAGGGAGATCATCCAGGCTTGTAGCCCTAATTAGTATGTAAAGAAGAGGTGAATCTCAGATAAGCTTTGAGAAAGATGGTAGACTCTATTTTGTTGTAACATATTCAGCCAGCAACCACTATAGAGACACCTACTCTGGGTTTCCAAAATAATGTTTCTGCCTTTTAGATTATCTACAAAATAGAAGCATTGCATTTGATCCCGCATATCTACCCTGCTATACTGTCAAATTCTTGAAGTTCTTGATTTTTCTAATTTTGGCAAACAGATGTAAAACGACAATTTAATCCCAAATACTGTAGGTGGGAAGGCTAACGTTTTGAAGCTTGACCAATTCCTTAGACAAGAAGTCCCTTTACCATCATTTGCTGCATGGACCAAAAGAGAAAATGACAGGAGTCTTTCCCAACGAGAGACCGCACCATGAGCCACCTGGAATGCAATTGAAGTGAAATCAACTTCTTCTAGAGAAGGTCTACGAAATCACAACATGAGCAGCGTAGGCAATCTTGGTCGGAGATACAACAACTAAGGTTTAGATATTATATGAACTACAGAGTATGAACCAGTTAGAATGCAATATATCTTCGTATTGCAACATGCCTTAAGTTCATTTGAGAAAGAGGCAATAAAAATATTCAGGTCATTTCATAGTGAGAGAATAATAAAAGAGGTTGCGATTAGAGCAGGTAAATGATCCAACGTTCTGTCAAACAAGTCTGTATTAAATAAGTCATGATGATATATTGAATTATAATTATAACCGTTTATGATGCAGAGTGGAACATATTCACAATTGTTTATTGTGTCATTCTTAAAAATTTTATTATTGTTAATTATTATAGCTTCACATAACGTTCTTCTTGTTTCTTTATGCAGGCTTGCTCTTCTATTCCTTCTTGTTTCTTTATGAAGTTTTAATTAGTATTTTCACACATTATAACTGAGTTGTCATCAAACTATAGACTCTGGTTCATGTTGTGGTTCTACTTTACAAGATTACCCGTGCATGTTATAAACTGGATCAGCCTAGGGTGAGTAATGTGACTGAGCAAACTTTTGTAGATACATTTTCATATCTTCTCTCTCCTATTTTGAAATGTCGGACCATATTTAGGTGGTTTCTTTTCAATCTATTTTTAATTAATTATTTTGATTAAAACCTTGTCTGGCCTTGGTTAGTGACATTCATGTCACACTGGACGTCAGACTAACCACTTGTTTGCAGAATACAAAAAGTGTTACTTCTATTAATTAAAATTGCAATAAAATGCATTATGTAGATAAATTTGAGTTTATTTTACTTGGCAGTTTCATTGTGTCCTTTTCGAATAAAGCTCCTGATCCAGAAAAAGATAGTGCTGCTGTGCAAGCATTTCTTGCCAACATGGAAGGGGCTTTTAGGGCCCATACACTTTGGGCTGGTAGTTCAGAAGAAGAGCTGGAAAGTGCTGGTGAGGTAAGCTTTCTCATATTTATCTTTATTCATAAAATGGAAATCAGCAGTATTTTCTTGATGACTTTTTGGAAGTTTATTGCCTGTTGCTGAGAATGGAAAGCATAAAGATGAGATATGCCAAAGCCTGCTGAATAACTCTGCTTTAACATGCAATTTAAGATCAAATAAGGAACATCTCTGTGAGAAGTTTTAGCTTCTGTATAAGAAGTCCTGAGGTCTCATAGATATTCCATGCCATCATTATGAAGTATAATTACTCATATCCCTCTCTTTCTAGATTCCATCATTATAGTACAGGAGCAGGAATTTATCATTTATTAGCTTCTCCAGACAAATTTTGAACCAAACATAAAGAACCCTTATTAGATGTTTAGCAGTACCACTTTATATATGTGTGTGTGCACATTTTCAAAAATTTTCACCCTATCTTTGGTTCTTCCATGAAACTTCAATTAGTGTGAAAGTGCTCGATATTTTCTTGCCCAACATATTAGAAGACGCTTATCAAGCAATGCCTAGATATGTTGCTTAAGATTCTCTCAAGTGGGATTTCCTTTCTAGAGTGAATGGATCGTTAATTTTAGTTGGAATGTATTTATGTCCAATTCTATGGAAGAGCATGCCAAAATGGTTCAGATGCTATGAAACACATTCCTAGAATAAACTGGCATTGATCCCCTTTGTCCTCAATTCTGAGGTTCAATAGGTTAATTCAAACTGAATTGAGCATGTGTATTTCTATGCTCTGTTTTTGTTCAATATTTCTTCTTATCCCGATGCCAGCCACCAGTCCTAGGTCATGAAAGGGTCATGCAAGGGTGCTATAGTGCGTAGATCTTGAGAACATGAAATACTGTTTGTGAGTCTTAGTGGCGAGTGGCAAGACTCAAGAAAATGATTTATTTGTGCTGGAGACATGACATATCTTTTTAACCAAACCCAATATACTTGGGTCCTGATTTGTAGAAAATGGAAGGACTTGGATACCGAGACTCTAGCTGGTCAACGTGAACTGTTTGGCAATGCATAAGATTGGTAATTCAACCAAACTACATGATGATTTTTTGTCTTGATATCTCATTATTGGTTAGTGTTATTGGCCAGATTATGCAAGTTCGTAGAATATTTCCCATGGATTCACTAATAAGAAATCTTAGATGACCAAAATGTGCTGCTGATCAATATGTATAAATAAAATGGCCAATTAGGTGTCTTAAGTGTTATCTAATGTCTACAAAAAGGCCATTAACAGTCTTAAGAGCAACCTCTGTTCATTGTGCCTCTATCATCAACAACTGGTTACTGTATCTCTAAGATCAACCGCTTATTTTGTACCTTTGTTGGAGATAGCATATTAACCTTGAAGAGCAGGAAACAAAGTGCAGGTGCTGGATTTGGTGCAAAGTCTTATGGTTGTTCATTTTTGTAAAATTGAAGCTTCTAGGTAAGGGTCATTTAAAAGAGTACCATGGCAATGAGTCGCTTGGGGGTTGAATAAACAGCCAAGTATTCTTTGAACATAAGAAACATATTATGTGGATTGTCACTTTGTATCAGACTTAGTTGAGAGTAAAGAAGTGGCTATATTGTACTTTGGGTCAAAGAATCAATTGAATGGCATGTTACAAACGTGTTGGAAGAAAAACAGTTATTTTGAGTGTTGTTCCATGCTCGGATGGCTTGGCATCTGCCTCTTGCATGAGAGGGACTATTGGATATTACTGTTTTGTTAGTCAAATTAATGTCTTATGCTTATGCATTGTTCCCAATTATTTTCTACATAACTAGGGTCTGAAATCATGTTTTGGATCCATGAGGCGGCATGAATTCATATATGTGATGTGGCTAACATCCATGCCATGGTTTTCGGAACTACCTCGAACCGGATGGTTTCGGTTGTACCAAATCATACTAGCAGGAAATCGGTCCGGTTCTAGCATAGAAACCAGCACGGTGGCCGTATCAAAGAAAGGGAGAGGAAAGAGAGGAAGAGAGGGGGGGCGGGAGGAGAGGGAGAGGAAGAGAGGGCTCTGGTGGCAGAGGGAGGGAAGAAGAGAGGAGAAGATCGGGAGCTTTTACTGGTCTCCGGATGGCTGCCGCTGCCACCGCGACGTCTCCGACAGCCAGCGAGTGGGCGCCAAGGCACCTGAGGCCGAAGGAGCAAAGGAGGGCCTTCACCCTCCTCCCGCGTGGAACAAGGGTTCGCCTCTTGATCGTATTTTTTTTATCTATCGAAGTCGGCAACTGGGTTGCCGACTTCGACATTTATTTTATTTTTAATAATTACCCAACTTTGACTGATAAATCCCTCCCAAAAAAAATGCGAAAAGGGGGCGAACCCCTATTCTGTGCGGGAGGAGGGTGGATGCCCTCCTTCAGCCTTAGGCGCCCTCGGTGCTTGCTCGCCGGCCGTCGAAGACATCGCGGCGGTGATGGCGACAGCGTCCATTTGGAGATCGGTAAGAGCTCCCGGTCTCCCCTTCTCTCTTCTTCCCTCCCTCCGCCATTACCGGCTGCCAGAGGTCCTCTCCTCCTCTCCCTCTCCTTCTCCCCCCTCCCTCTCTCTCTCTCTCTCTCTCTCTCTCTTTCTCCCCCTTTATTTCTTCTCCCTCTCCCCTTCTCTGCCTTGTCGGTTCGGCCTGGCATGGATCGATACGGAACTGTATTGGCTGCCGGCCGGCACGGCGATCGGTTCCGCAAACCTTGATCCATGCTCTAAAAAAGTATGCATTTTGGATGTTTCGATGATTTGTGTTTGAGTCCTAATTATCTAATTAAAGAAAAGTGGGTATTCAGCCAGATCGAGCAATTCTTTATTTACTGATAAGTCCTCTCTCTCTTTCTCTCTCATCCTCCTCCTTTCCTTTATTTTCCCTTTTTGTTTTAGGCATTGTTAACCATTCACCATTGTGTTCATTTTTATTTCTCACTTACTAATCAGATCTGCTGTTCAAATCAGCTGATCTGTTGTTTTATTTGATTGGTTAGCTCTATTCTCTGTGTTGTAGAATTAATATCAAATATAAAGACTTTAAGTCTCTGCTGGAGGTTCTTTAGGTACTCTATATTGAGAAAAAAAAAATGTGCATCTTTGCTCATCCAGTGTTTCTAGCTGTGCTTTGCTACCTCTTATTAACTTAGCTCACTAATTAGATATATTCACTACTATAACCACATTAAATGCAAGCCAATTACTTTTTTCTTCTCTGATCAACTCTATATTTCTGTTAATTATTTAAATAACTAGAACTTATGAACTAGGCAAATTCATTTGTCCTTTCTTTTCCAAATGCAGACCACATCAATCTCATATTTTTCTTAGTTTTCACACAGTTTAAAATATAAAAAATTGTAAAATTGAAAATTGTAAAATTGTTTTCAAAATCTGTAGACTCTATTTTTAATGATCCTGTAGTTGTGGTAGATCCATATAAAACATGCGCCTTTCCATTCTCTGCATTCTGCAATTTTTCTGGGCTTCACATTTCTAATGATGGTGGCATAAACATTTTAATCGCATATGAGTTCTGACAATGTAAATGTGATACCATCTTCTCTAGTTTTATGTGCATCAAAAGTTTACGTTGTAGCTCATATGCTTTCCCTGGCTCTTTGGAAGATTTTCTTTCTCAGACAATTGGAGTAAGCATGTGTCCTATATGTATTTGCATATCAAGTGTCATCTCTGTTCCAAATGCAGATAAGAATTGACTAAAAAAGTCCATGGTTCTGACTCCATTCGTCGCATCACAAACTTTCTTTCATGCTTGTTGTCTTTGATTTATTTATTTATTTTTCCTGAAATATGGGGATGTCTGTGGATGTTCACTTGCAGGGACTGGAGAAATATGTCATGACAAAACTGTTTAATCGGGTTTTTGCATCACTGCCAGAAGATGTGAAGCATGATGAAGAACTTTTTGAGAAGATGGCTTTACTACAACAATTTGTACGCCCTGAAAATCTGGATATCCAACCAAGCTTCCAAAATGAAACATCATGGCTGGTGAGTGAAAAAGCTAGAACCGCACCATTCTTTTTGTAACAGCCATTCTAGCTTTTACCATTGTAATGCAGAATATTTATGCCCATTTTTTAAGTCTCATTTTCTTTTCTTGATAATTTTCATGGGTTCTCTTTCATTATCCTTCTTTTATCAATCTCATATCCATAAATTATAGGGCACAATATTTATGGACCCTTATAAGCTAACACAAACAGACAATATGTTAATGCGAAGTGAAAAAATACCCAATGGTTGAAACATCCATTGACATCCTTTTTTAATGCTATCACAGAAAAGCTTAATCATTTCTGTTATTCATCCATAGACACTTTAAAGCTTAATCCATAGACATCTTTTATGAAGAGAAGTTGTGGATAAAGGATTGAACATAGTCAATGTTACCTAGGGTCAAGAAATCATGATTATATCTAGATCTTACTTTGTTATATAAATTGGCTGAGACTTAGTGGTAACAATCAAAACGTACAATAATCTTTCTTTGTGCTAGCGGGGGAAGGAGACCTGTCACAAATGAGAGGTGTGAGTGTTTAGATATTCATAATATTTGAAATATTTAAAGCCATTTGAAATATTTATAATGTTATCTTTAACATTCTTATGCTTTACTCTTTTACTTATTAATTGGTGTATTTTTCCTAGCATTCTCTATTGTTTATGGATTAATTTAATCTTGAAATTAACTCTTCCAATATCTTTCATGGCAAATTATGAATACCATTTCTTATTGTTATAGGGCATAAGTACTGCCATCTTATTCTATGACACTGCTTTGAGAGTAGCATGGATTTGTATCATGTCTTATATTGTATTATTATGTTGATTATGTAATTATTTATGTTGATGTTCTTTTGTATATTCTCTCTGTTGCCTAACAGTTATATAAATCCTTGTCAGCTATTGTTATTATTGTTAGTGGATTTACAATTTTGTTGTTATCATTCTTTGCTATCTTCATTGTTAGCTATCTTGACTGTTGTTTCTTGTCTAAATAGAGCATGTGACAAGGTCCTAGCACGTAAATAGATATTCTATGATATGAAAATTTCCATCAGAGTCCATGGGAAATTCATAAGCACTAATAATTTTGTTTATTTATGTCATAGCTTGCACAAAAGGAACTGCAGAAGATCAATATGTATAAGGCTCCTAGAGACAAACTTGTTTGTATCCTGAATTGTTGTAAAGTTATTAACAACTTATTGCTAAACGCTTCAATTGCATCAAATGACAACCCTCCTGGAGCAGATGAATTCCTTCCAGTCCTCATTTATGTTACAATAAAGGTACGTTTGGAGTCCATGCAAATACTTTAAGTTAAAAGAAAGCCCTCTAACTAATAATTTGCTGCTTTTGTTCTGCAATAATACATCGATTGTGCCAGTCTGCCATGTTCGTGGAACTGCTGTGATTTGACAACATTTGACAATAAGATTACATAATCTGAAACACAACTATTAGTATATGTGGTGACTGATTTGATGTACTTATCATAATTTGGTGATATGATTAAAATTAAGGTTTCAACAATCATGTAACCCTGTTGTTCACTAGTATAACATTGTAACAGCCATTATTTGCCTGGATCTGCCTGGACAGAGATTCTTTATGATTAAAATGGAGGCTGTTATAATGGTCGTTATTCGCCATTATTACAGAAATTAACTAAAAGTAACAAAGCTATTTGTGCTTGTCACCATTCAAAGAATTATTTTTCCACCTGGTACAAATTTTTTTTTTTTTTTCAAAAGGTTCATACAGGTGAACAGTGTTAATAACAGCTTCTATGATAGGATGGTGGCCAGAGAATGGATGTTATTTGTGTTCCTATTATTAATGTATGTAACACAAGAGGCCTCTGAAACCATTATAATGGCCTTTATCGTGTTATGAGGGCCGCTGTTTCAAACCTTGCTTTGTGATTGAGTAATCTTTTTAAATTTGTTCAAACCCATGAACTTTTGCTTATATGTTATGTAAGTTTTTGATTACAATGAATTGCTGGTAAAGTAGATAAATGATTTAGTTTTGAGCCAAAACTGTGAAAAATTAATAACATAGTATTACAAGAAAGGAAAAGGTATAAAAAATGATACCAAAACTGGAAAGGAAAATGAATGTGAAAACTACATGAAAGTGGTTTGAATGTCTATAAAATCTAACCTTGAACCATTTTCTTTTCATGTTGATGTATCTAATGTAGTCACTGCAATTTTAAAAAAATCATGTGCTTTACACTTTAAACCTTTGCTAGTACTTAGTAATTCTCATCTTCTTTAGAATGAAAAAAAAAAAAAACCTAGCACCTAAGCATATGCAATGCACGCTTGGTGGAATATTCTATGAAATTTTAAATTTGTGTATTATGATTTATGAAAAATAGTACTAAAAATAATTAGATTTTTTTTTTCAGATTTTTTTTTGTACTTTTTCATATTTTTATCTACTTTCACAATAAATTTAATTATTCCTTATCCATCTACAGCTTGTATTTCAAATTTTATTTTCTAATTTGTTTGCTTATGATTTTTTTTATTATGATAATTTCTCTATCTGTTTGCAACACAATTTTAAATTATTTATCTTTTATTTATTCATTATCATAAAATTTTGAAAATAACAAAGAGAATTGTTTTATTTTGTATGATATCTTCAAACACGATATTTTATTACATTTTCCTTAATTGTTTATGGTTGGTATTTTAAATTTTTCCTTTTTTACCTCAAGTTCGTTTTTCGGTATGACCTTTTTCTTACATGTTTGTAACTAGTTCTTTTAATTTTCCTTTATTTGTCAGAAACCAAGATTCTTTATTTATTTGTTTATTGCTACAATTGTAATTTGGTAAAATTTCTTTATATATCTAAACCAAAATTATTGGCAAATATATATGTATGGTTACAGATCTAATTCCCTAAAAAGTTTTGTTGAGCTTGTAAGGCCTTTTAAATCAACAGATGCAGCTTGCAAAAACATCAAAAATCCTTACGAGTTCCGATTGGGTTTCTGCCTGCATTTTGAGTTTATAAATATGCCATGCCATGAAATTGCATTTTCATTCTTTTCATGCGTATCATATTGCTAGATTCTAACTTTTCTGAGGCAACAGAAACAAGTTTGCACATGTACGACAACTTTGTTCTGTGCAATAGTTATGTTTGCAATTTTATTAACCGGGCCCTGCAGAAAGGAATTATGAGAACTACTGTACCATGCAGGCAAACCCTCCCCAATTGTATTCAAACCTGCTATACATACAGAGGTACAGGCGTCAATCACGATTAGTCTCTGAGGCAGCATATTTCTTCACAAATATACTCTCTGCAGAATCTTTCATCTGGAACATTGATGCACAATCACTTTCAATGGATGAAGTAGAGTTTCAGAAGAAAATGGAATCTGCTAGAGAACATTTATTGGGCCTATGCACCAACACGGAGAGTCAAAGAAATCAAACCACTTTAGATGCTTTGGAGAATAAGATGGGGACTTTGAGAGCTAATAGAAATTCAGACAGTTCTTTGCCTGTGAGCAAGCATCAGGTTGCAAACCAATCATTTGAGGTAAGTATAGACCGAGATATGAAGGATAAATCAATTGCACACAGGTCATCCACCTCAGATTTGGAGAAGAAAGGAGCTACAGATCTTCTGAAGGATGATAACTTAAGTAGACATTTCCAAGAGTACCCATTCTTATTTGCTCGTGCTGGAGATTTGACAGTTGATGATGTAGAAAACCTTCTGAATTGCTATAAACAACTTGTTCTTAGGTATGTAGCTCTTTCCAAAGGAATGGGCATCAGTAATGAATCTCTTCCTGCAACCAGCGAGCAGACACCAGCAAAACCTGAGACCACTCTGGACCCTGAAGATGTAGCAGAAACAGAGATGAACGATGAAAAGGTTGACATCATCAGTGGAAGAAATGACAGTTCAAGTGAGAATTTGATTACAGGAACAGACAGCACTGAGACCAAGAAGGATCCCGATGACTCGGTTGCCCATTCAGGTGTAGAAAAGGATGATGAATTCCACTAGCCTCATTTTTGCAAGAAGTGTGAAGTGTGAACAGTGTATTCTGCTCTCTTTATGCTAGATGTCACAGAAACTATTGTATATGCTCAAGGCAAGCGTCACAGGAGCACAGTTGTACCTCTAGGAGCACTAAAATGGTGTTCGATTTAGAAGATTGAAGTTCAGAGGGAGAAAGAATGGAACGTGACTGTAGAGAAAAGTAGCTGCATTACATCTGTCTTCAAGAAACATGAGCAAACCAAATCCTGCTGGCTAATCAATTCTACCATAGATCTTGGAGAGGTGTCTCGGGCCGTCTGAATTTCCTTCACTCTTGGATCACCTTTCCCAGGCCACAGCATGTGCCAACTCTAGTTTCATGTATCACTGTTCCATTGTGTACTTTGTCAGGTGTTCCTTGATCTTTTTAGAAGATGCTCACTTTATTGTGCTCCTGAGAGCACCCAACATTTTTCAGATTGACATCATCAAAAAAAAAAAGAAGAAGAAGAAGAAATTGATTTGTTAGGGCAGCATTCCACTTATTGCTGTAGTGCTCCTTGACCTGGATGATGCTTTCTGGATTCTCCTCTTTCTAGGAAATGCCTACAATTGCATCTCTCTGTTTAATACTTGGGGCTTTGCTTCAAAAGTTTAGCATGAATAGTTAAAAATCTTTAATCAAATACCGACATGCATTGAAGGAGGTTGTTTGTCTTATCTACTCCAACTACACCGGCTGACTGATAGCTTCATCCCCCCTTTCTGAAAGATGAATAAATTCATCTATTTTCAGAAATACTCAATAGCATCTAGGCTCTGGTATATGCGGTATGCTTTCTCAATCCTATCCTTTCCAACACGGTTCTTGGATTTTAATTGTTGCCATTTGTTTTAACTTTTAAGTTCGAGTTGACATTTTGGTTGACAGGAGTATTTCTGTATCAAGTTTCAAAGACTAAACCAATAAGCAATCTGTGACGAGCAATCTCACCTTGCTTGCATAAGCTTTACAAGATTTGCTGGTTGCTTTATCTACCCTGCTGAGAATGACAACCATCATACCAACAAGGAAAAATAAGCACAGAAAAAGAGACACCATCTGCTGTGCAAATGCCTTGAACCACATTCTAAACAAGAAGTACAAGGTGCAAAAGCATTCCACTAGCAAAACAGTCAGCAATTCGAAACCAAAAGAGAGAAAGAAAACCAGCATCTGGAACCACTAAATCTGCAGTTAACTGTTATATTGCAATGACTTGTATTTCCCGCTTTCACTAAACGAGTTTTTTAAGGGTAATGCTAGCTAATAGATAATATTTAGCAGCACATGCATGATAACTAGGATATAATCAAAGAGTTGGCAGGTTGAAGATTTCATAATAAATGACAACAGCTCACTTTAAATTGCATGATCTAATAACTGATCTCCAAAATACTGACTGCAATATCGGGGGGGGGGGGGGGGGGGCGCAAAAATGATGCTTCGAACCGGTAATATGAATTGTACAAATATAAATTTTGAAATAATCGTAATGGTGCATAATTGCATATTCAACAATATTTTTGCAGAATCTAATGCAAAATGAGCTTACAAGAACTGTAATTTAATTGAAACCTCTACTCCTCTTATACAGTTACGATGGAACAACTTGGCTCGTGTTGCACTTCGTCTGGACTCTAGGCAGGAAATATTTTTTGAGGAATTCCCAGGGTTTAAACCCTGTACCTTTTCCATGGATGAGTACCTGAGGTGGAGGCACAAAACCAACTAAGCCAGAAATTATGACAACTCTGGGCAAGAAATCAACTAACCAAAGCAATTAATTCTGCACAATGCATTAGACTCGGTCTAAATCATACATTTTTTTTTTTGTGGGGGTGGGGAGGGAATAAGTGGGTGCCCATACCAATCTAGCATAAGTACACTCCAAAAGATCAAAAAATAAAATATCCAGGCAAGTCTAATCCTAATGCCAGGTTCAGTCACTAGTATGCGGAAGCGCCTCTCGAAGGACATCCTGAGTAGATACCATAGTGAAATCACAAAGGCTGTTTGGATGTCATGGAGTAGGCAGACTTTTAATTGCATTGTATCGTTTCGAATCCAGTCTACCACGATGATAGAGTCTGCTTTGATCCATAGTTCTTGTCAGATATAGATAATGCCAGCCTGAGTGGCACGAAGCTCAGCTCCCGAGATGGAAGGCTCAAAGAAATATGATCTCTCCGCCGCCAGTAATATAACTCATACCCTTTATCAAAAAAAACTTTCTAAATTATATGGTTGGGATCTATGTAGCATTGAATCATAGATCAAATCCTATCCATCACTCACTTAGCTTGGCTTTCTCGGGATATTTTCCATTTTATGGGGTTTGTTGCCTTCAACAATGATATTTTATGGATTCTTGTTCGAGATTCTAATTATAGCTCACAGCGGAATTCCTTGATCCATGAGCATGCAAGTCAAAATCTTTTACTCTCTTGTTTTTTTTCTGAACAAATGGGCGAAGAAACTAGATTTACAGATTAAAACCTTACCTTGATGACATATCGATATTGAATTTCCCATGATTACGAATGATAATCCACAATGCCAATTTTATTGAGCTTATAATTGCAACATAAAGACAGCAAGGATAATAATGGAATCTCACATTCGCGGCCATGGATTAGACAAATTTTACTTAGATCCGCCAATTCCTACTCTACCCGGAGTACTTGCAATCCTTTATGGCAACAGAAGAAGCAAGAATATTATAGAAGTAAATGACAATTTCATAGGAGTATTCACTAAGAAATGGATTACTGTTTTAACGGTAATGATTTTGAACAGATTAATTATCCAATAAAGCAGAAATCCGAAGATCACCAACGAAGTTAGCTGGCACAAGAGCCATCGGCTAGTTAAAAGCCATCAAAAACATTTGAAATCCCTCCTAAACCCGCTATAATTATAGTTAGGAGAGTCAGGGGTCATGAGATTAAGGGCATTGAAATGTAGAACGGAGTGAGAAGGGCTAGGGTTCAGATCCGTTACCTACCCTAATAAAGAAATAATTTTTGCCATTTATAATTTATGTGAAGTCAAACAGCAACGGACTTCCCTAGATCAGACTATACTATTTAGGCTACCAGGAGTCCCACAGTAACAGGAGTCATTTGGTGACCTCGGAACCGCTGTGCAGTTGAGCGATCAATATATGGATATGTTGAAATGAATGAAAATTTCTTTAAAGGTCTCTCCATGAAGCTTCAATTATTTAAGAGCTCCTAAATTACGGAATTTATATTGCCCATGAATGGAATTGTTATTTGGTCACTACATCCATATTCCACCATAGATTTTTTTTTTTTCTTTTTTATTTTACAAAATCCTTCATAGTTTTTGAATATGAAATCCTTCCAGGACTTTTAATTGGTTAATATTTTAGATCCTAGACTGTTTCTATATTTACTTTGTCGACAGTTAAATGAGTCATTATATGCACTTTCTAAAGGATTTGGCTACATGAAAATTTGTTTGATCGTCCCTCCATGAACCTATAATTATGTAAAAATTTCTAAGTTACAAGATTTTTGGGGACATATTGGGGATAAATTCCGCTTTCGCCGAAGTGCTTAGTCTAATGCGACTGGTAATTATGGAAGAGCTTCGATTGAAAATTCTTTCTCCAGCAGCCGAATCCGACCGAACTCCTTTAGTAACCGAACTCCTCCAGTAGCCGAACCCCGGCCAAACTCTTTTAGCAGCCGAACTCATCCAGCGGCCGAACCCCTTTCAGACTCCCTCCAACGGTCGAATCCCAATAGAACTCTTTCAAGCATTCGGACTCCCTCCAGCAGCCGAACCCCTCCCATACCTCTCCTTCAATCGAATTTCGATGGGAGCCGAACTCCTTCCGAACGTCTCCTTTAATCGGATTTCTCTAAGAGCCAAACTCCTTTCAAACCTCTCCTTCAATCGAATTTCTACATGAGTCGAACTCCTTTCGGACGTCTCCTTTAGTTGGATTCCTCTAGGAGCCGAACTTCTTCTGAACCTCTCATTCAGTCGGATTTCTACAGGAGCCGAACTCTTTTCGGATATCTCCTTCAGTCGGATTCAGCCAAACTTCATCTGAATTCCTCCAGTGGATTACTTTCAGATTTTAAGTAGTATTTCTTTCAGATGATCCCCTCTAGCCGTACTTTCTTTAGGAGTCTGAACTCCTCTGAAATTGATATGTCAAAGTTCTTCACCAACTAATGCCTGCTTCCTACGGACTTCGACTATTAAATCTCAACGAATAGGTGATCCCACTACTGGACGGTTACGACTGTCATTTATCAGAACAGTTATGATTGTCATTTATCAGTCTGCTACAGACGACTCCATTATCGGACAATTACGACAGGTTCCATTTATAAAAAGGGACCCTCCAGATACGTTTTCTCTAAGCTCTCTTTTTCTTTCCAAAACTCTGCTGAATTCTTGCCTGAGCACTTTATTTCTATTGGCCAGAAGAGCTGACTTGATCATCGGAGGGTCCTGCTGGAGCCACCACCACCAACTCTGGATGAAACTTTATTTTGTAGATCATCGACGGCGACCACTTCTTTTCCAACTTCAACTCGATCTGGTGTCAACCAGATTTTGCACCAATAGGATTAGTGCTAGAGGAAGGACACCTCTTTTTCTGAGGTTTCTTTATTCTTAAAGGAGTGCTTAGCAATGATATCTCTTTTTCCTCTCTAGAGTTCTTCCCAAAAAAAAAATATCTCCTAGGAAAGCTTCAATCCGGCGATCAACGACCTATATAGCCAGATTCCGTCCAGATCCATCTGTTCCCGCTCCAGCTTCGGTAATTCAAGCTCTACCTACAGTCATGGTGGATGCAGAGTAATTCAACCTACTAGTCCAACAGGATCGCGGTCTCACGGAGGTAGTGTAGGCCATACATCGGCAGGCTCTGGTGCTAATTCAGCTAGAGCAGACTTTTTTGGAGCCCCATGATCTGATCAGAGGATGGCCAACTCGGGTTAGCTGGTCGGTGACCTCCAAAAAGAAAAAACAAAGGGCGAAGAACCATTGCTCGGACCATGATTCAACCCCAAGGAAAGTTTTTCCCCCCCATCAGAAAATTCTGGAGATCAAAGATCGTGAAGATCTCCTGAATCAAAGGCTCCAAAAAATGAGCCGACAAATTGAAGAGCTCCATCATACTCCCTCCTCACATGGTAATAATATTTGCACTGATCCTCCTTTTTCTCAGAGGATTATGTAAGAGCCCATTCCGTCGAACTTCAAGCTTTCCTAATTTGAAAGCTACGATGGAACCTCTGATCCGATCGATCACCTGAAGGCCTTTCAGACCATGATGCTGCTCCATGGCACACCAGACGCCATCTTATACCGAGCCTTTTCATCTATCTTAAAGGGAGTAGCAAGAAATTGGTACTCGGCATTGAAGTCAGGTACAATCTTTTTCTTTGACCAGATGAGTCATCAGTTTACAGCTCACTTCATCAACAGTCGATGTCCGCACTAAGGTTCGGATTTTCTAATGCATATCAAATAGAAGGAGGGGGAATCTATCCAGGCTTATGTCATTCGATTTAATGCTGCTATATTGAAAGTCTGAAATCTGGACCAGTCTGTCGCAATGGCCGCACTCAAGGGCGGCCTTCAGAAGAATGATTTATTATTCTCCTTGAAGAAGAAGTACCCCAGAAACTTTATCGATCTACTAGCTTGGGCTGAAGGATATGTTCGAGCGGAAGAAACCTTTAAATTGAAGGATGAGGAAACAGTATGAGAGTGGCAGATGGGCGAATCTAATAAACCCACAGCTAAAGAAGAGCCGAATGAAGTTCGACCGCACTCATGAACTGCCCCCGAGCGTAAGTGAGCTTGAACTCCTCCTCAAGCTCGTCGTCAAAGAAGCCCCGATAGAAGGGCATGAAGAAATTCTCTCCTCAGAAGGTTTCATAACTACGCCCTCCTCAATACTCCATAGATATCGATCTAAAGCAAAAGAAGATCAATCGAGGGCACTACCGTAGCCAGAACCACCAAGAAGTGAGGAATAACAGGAAGATCGACCGTCTCTCGGCATCATCAACACTATCTCTAGGGGACTTAGTGCTTCGACGAGGCGCCATCTGTTAGCCTCAGAGCTAGAAAAAGCTTGTC
Source organism: Cocos nucifera (assembly GCA_006176705.1). Lineage (NCBI taxonomy): Eukaryota > Viridiplantae > Streptophyta > Magnoliopsida > Arecales > Arecaceae > Cocos > Cocos nucifera. The sequence goes on from QRFJ01000072.1 coordinate 2,100,861, forward strand.
CCAAATTGGGAAGACCAGTATGAAATAGAGGAGGTCATCTAGCCCGAACCTTATCATCTAAAGGAGCTCAGAGGAACAATGCTTCCACGATCTTGGAATTCAGAAAATCTGAGAATGTACTATCAGTAATTTTTCTTTAATAAAACTCTTCTATTTTAACATTATTATTTCTTGGTGCAAAAACTATGTGATGACAGAAAAGAAGCAATAAAAAATGGCCATGTTAACCTCGACAAATCGAAGGCCTCATTCATCTTAGACGAGATAAGGGAAGAGGCCCAGACAATGGCCCTTTTGTGCTCCTACAGTTCGTTAGAAATAGGAGGAGAACATTGTTCTAATGTGAGCAAAATCAAAGATCTCATTCATCTTAGACGAGATGAGGGGAGAGGCCGTGACAACGGCCCTTATGTATCTCTATAATTCATTAGGAACAGGAAGAGAACCTCGTCTTAACATGAGCAAAATCGAAGATCTCGTTCATTTTAAATGAGATGAGGGGAGAGGTCCTGACAACTGCCCTAATATGCCCTTATAACTCATTAGAAATAGGAAGAGAACCTCGTTCTAACATGAGCAAAGTCGAAGGCCTCGTTCATTTTATACGAGATGAGGGAAGAGGCCCTGACAATGGCCCTTATGTGCCATATGCTCCTACAGTCTGTTAGGAATAGGAGGAGAACCTCATCCTAATGTGAGCAAAGTTAAAGGCCTCGTTCATTTTAGACAAGATGAGAAGAGAGGCTCCGACTCAACTGGAGATTAGATTTTCTCTGAGCTTTAACTTCAACCTCAATAGGAGATAAGATTTTCTTCAACCTTGACTGGAGATAAGATCTTCCTCGAGCTTCAACTTCAATGTCAATAGGAGATAAGATCTCCTTCAACCTCGATTGGAGATAAGATCTCCCCCAAGCTTCAACTTCAATATCAATAGGAGATAAGATCTTCTTCAACCTCGGCTGAAGATAAGATCTCTCCCAAGCTTCAACCTGAATGGATGTAGGATCCGAAAAAGAACTTCGACAGTTATCTTTTTTGTACTCCCTTCTTTTGAATTTCGAACTCGAAAGTGGAGAAACTATTATTGGAGATAAACCCCACTCTCGTCGAAGTTCAATCTGATGCTTAGCCTAATGCGACTGGTAATCATGAAAAAACTTCGATTGAAAATTCTTCCTCTAGCAGTCAAATCCCGGTCGAACTCCTTTAGCAGCCGAACTCCTCCAGTAGTCGAACCCCGACTGAACTTCTTTAGCAGTCGAACTCTGACCGAACTTTTTTAGCAGCTGAACTCATTCAACGGTCAAACCCCTTTCAGACTTCCTCCAGCGATCGAACCCCAGTCGAACTCCTTCAAGCACTTGGACTCCCTCCAGTGGCCGAATCCCTCCCAGATCTCTCCTTCAGTTGGATTTTTATGAGAGCTAAACTTCTTTCGGATATCTCCTTTAGTTGAATTTCTATAGGAGCCAAACTTCTTCTGAACTTCTCCTTCAATCGGATTTCTAAGAAGCCAAACTCCTTCCAGACACCTCCTTCAGTTGAATTTGTACAGGAGCCGAACTCCTTCCGAACGTCTTCTTCAGTCAGATTCCTTCAGGAGCCGAACTTCTTCTGAACCTCTTCTTCAGTCAGATTTCTACAGCAGCCAAACTTCTTTCAGACTTCTCCTTCAGTCAGATTTCTATAGGAGTCGAACTCCTTCTGGACGTCTCCTTCAGTTGGATTCCTTCAGGAGCCGAACTCTTTCTGAACCTCTCATTCAATAGGATTTCTACAGGAGCCGAACTTCTTTCGGACGTCTTCTTCAGTCGGATTCAGCCAAACTTCATCTGAATTCCTCCAATGGATTACTTTCAGATTTCAAGTAGTATTCCTCCCAGATGATCTCCTTCAGCTATATTTTCTTTAGGAGTTCGAACTCCTCTAAAATTGATATATGTCAAAGTTCTTCACCAACCAATGCCTGCTTTCTCCAAACTTTGACTATTAAATCTCAACGAACAAACGATCTCACTATCGAACGATTACGATTATTATTTATTAGGATAGTCATGACTGTCATTTATCAGTCTGCTATAGGCGACCCCACTACTGGACGATTATAACAGGCTCTATCTATAAAAAAGGATCCTCTAGATATATTTTCTCTAAGCTCTCTTCTTCTTCCAAAACTCTGCTGAATTCTTGCCTGAGCACTCCATTTCTTTTGGCCAAAAGAGCTGATTTAATCGTCGGAGAATCCTATCGAAGCCACCACCATCAACTTCAGACGAAACTTTATTTTGCAGATCATTGACGGTGACATCTTCTTCCCCAACTCCAACTCGATCCGGTGTCAATCAAATTCTATACCAACAGGACGTATAGCATATGTTGGGGATATTGATTCTACTCCCCTTTATTGGACGTCTGTACCGTGACTATTAGTCGACATAACCAACTGATGGTCAATATCATCGACTAAATATCAAAGACATCAAACATTCAGTCAACGACAGACAACTTTAGGTCGGCTGGATGACTTCGAATTAAATGAACTAACTGTCAACCGATCTTGACGCTCGACTCATAGTCGATCAATCATACGAACGAACGACTGTCAATTGATCTACCGATTGATAGTCGACCTTCTTCAATCAGCTCCAAACAAATAGAATGACTTTAAGAATAAGTAATCGCGGACCAACCAAAATATCAAAAGCACTGATAGTCAGTCAGATCAACAATAATACCAACTTACAGTAGGTGTGATACGTATTTCCAACTTAGAATATACATAATAGTCTCTCTACGATCATATAATGAGTATTAACTGCTCACTTAATATCGAAATAAGTAAAACTCACGATATCTAACCATTACAAATGGTTATCAATTATTCATCTATAAAAAGGAGGTAAACCAAGTACATTGGTAAGACAATTTTGGACGCTACTCTATCACTCCTTTCTATTTACTTGTTCGACCAAATTTCTCCTCTCTAACTTAAGCATCGGAGGGTCCCTACCAAAAATAATTTCGATCAGAATGGACGCTATTTTGCAGGTAATCTTCTTCAGCAATAGGCACTACAGGAATTTGACCGTAATAGATTGGCACGCTAGGTAGGGGGAGTAAGAAAAGAAATAAATTATTCTTGAAGAATAATGATGATGCCAAGAACACGAGCTCAAAACTCCATCGACTTCGTCAGGCAATCTTTCAGTTGAGAAGATCTTCCTCCACCTCTAATGGTAGATCCCAGGTTTTCATCTCCAGCTGTTACGATGGATGCCCAAACTCAACAACTTGCTGTACTAATGCAGCAAATGAAAGTACTAATGGAGATGATACATAGCCTCTAACAGCAACAGCAGCCAATGGTGAGAGCTGCCAGCACATGTAGTACCGTCTAGGCACAGTCATCATGCTCCTCGATGATCTTTATCTCTCTTTCACTAGAGCAGTGATCGGTGCAACATTCTCATCGTATCGAAGCATCCTCATCTTGGCATTCACATCATGCCACCCACCAATCATGATGATCTGCCTCTTCTTCTCTTCGACATAGTATTAAGAAGGGAAATAGTCTGCACCTACCGTCGACTTCTTGATCCTCGACTTCCTCAGGAGATTCTACTCCTAGATTCTTGTAGCGGTGAGAGCTGCCAGCACATGTAGTACCGTCTAGGCACAGTCATGATCATGCATCTCTCTCTCCTCGATGATCTTTATCTCTCTTTCACTAGAGCAGTGATCGGTGCAACATTCTCATCGTATCGAAGCATCCTCATCTTGGTCCCACCAATCATTCACATCATGCCACCCACCAATCATGATGATCTGCCTCTTCTTCTCTTCGACATAGTATTAAGAAGGGAAATAGATTCTGCACCTACCGTCGACTTCTTGATCCTCGATGACTTCCTCAGGAGATTCTACTCCTAGATTCTTGCAACTAGCAGTAGCAGCTCGATGACTATGAATGCAAGTTCAAAAAAATTGACTGCCAACTCATTCATTGGTGGATGAACAATCATGGGGGGGTCCTGGTGACCTTGGCATCCACATAGCCCTCCTATTTTCTCAACGCATCATGGATGAGTCGATCCCATCTCAGTTCAAGATGCCATAGATGGAGCCATATGATGGCTCTATAGATCCGATTGATCATCTAGAGAGTTACAAAACTCTCATGATGATTCAAGGAGCTTCTGACATCTTTTTATATAAAGACTTTTCGGCAACCATTCAAAAGACTGCTCGGGCTTGGTATTTTGGACTCCAGCAGAGGAGCATATTATTGAAAAATATATCTTAAAGCCAATCATCTAAGTAGTAGATGATTAAAATTAGTATATAAATTATCTAATAATAATAGTAATTTGGCTATTTCATCATAAAAGTTTTATTTTTCTTAAATAAACTTTTAAATTATGATAAAGTTCTTAAAATCATAATCAATCAATAAAAGAGAATTTATCGGATGGATCTTAAATTATTCATGATCAAATGATAAGTTATTAACGAGGATGATAACTTATTGAGTGTAGATTGCTGTATGTCATATGCGTTGATTGTCCTCATAATCAAGTGGTGTGGAGATACTGGTATGGCATCCAGGTGAGATGTAGGAGTACATCTGCACTGAACGTGATCAATGTAGCATTCTGCTATCAAGAGTAGCTAGCTAAAGCTAATGGATATAAGTATCCCTCCGATCTGAGATCGCCATGGTGACTGACGAGCAACTCACTGTATTTTAGTGCTGGACTACCTGTATTTCTAATATAGATGACGAAAGATTTTTGAATACAGTCAAGTACTTATAGAGTCGGTGTATGAGTCAAGATGGGATTGACCACTTTTGATAATTTCAAAAGAGAACTGCACAAACGGCCAGGGTGAGCTGAGCGGAGTGAGTTCGGATGCCGGCTGCCTCTGCACGCTGGCGTTCTTCTGACAGCGGTCGCACCTCTTTACATATTCCACGGAATCGCGAAATAAAGTCGGCCAGTAGTACCCCTACCGGAGTAGTTTCTGCGATAGGGACCTAGCTCCTACGTGACTTCCGCAGAGTCCTTCGTGCACATCCCATAGCGCGAGGTCGGCCTCTGAAGGTCGGAGACATCTCAGCAATGGGAGGGACTACGACCTCTTATACAACCTGCCTTCGTATAAGACGTAACGGGAGGCCTGATTCCTAAGCTTCCTTTCGGTCACAGAGAAGGACCCCCTTTTGAAGGTAGGCGATCAATGGGTCAATCCAGCTGGGCTCGAATTCCGTCTGCAGGATGGCCTGAGATTTCTCTGTGGTCGGGCACTTCAAAGTTTCGCAGACAACTTTAGGTCGGCTGGATGACTTGAATTAAATGAACTAACTGTCAACCGATCTTGACGCTCGACTCATAGTGCGATCAATCATACGAACGAACGACTGGTCAATTGATCTACGCGATTGATAGTCGACCTTCTTCAATCAGCTCCAAACAAATTTAGACATGATTTGAAAGGGAGATAAAGTAATAACAGAGGAGCCTCATTGACGATAAAGAGGGGAAGAAGGGAGAGAAAAGCAAGAACGAGGATTCGAGCCGCCAAACCAAAATATTCAAAGCATCACTGATAGTCAAGTCAGAATCAACAATAATACCGGAAGGAAAAGGAAAATTTGAGAATTTTTAACATTAAGTAGCGATGATGATACCTTACGGTAATCTCATTCCGAGACTCTGAATGAATCAATATACCACGATTTCAATGAGTTCTTCATCTCTACCAGGCAGATTACGCATCGAGGAACTAAATGCACAGGGAGTACTAATTAGGCTAACTTCTTGGCTACCGACTACATAGCCGTTTATATTAATACGAAATACCAAGTAAACATCAACGAAAATATCCGTCATATAAGGCCATCTACCAAAAAGTTTGGTTATCAGTAAGATTTATATTGGTCCAAGTAATTTGAAAGCCGCACGGACTGTACCAACATTACCAAGTACATTGGTAAGGGTTTGAAAAAAATTTTTTTAAATATTATATTAATTTTTAAAACTATTATTGCTTCTGGACGCCTACTCTTCCACGCTCATTCATTATCTAAATAATTATTATTAGAGGGTATCGGTTGGTACATAAAAGATCACTCCTTGTCTATTTACTTGTTTTGCACGATCCCCGGGATTTAGCCCTACTTCATCGGGATCAGAAAAAATTTAATTTCAATGCATCACGATGATGATGCGATGATCTGATGGACGCGATAAACTTTCTCCTCTGCTTATCAAATTTAGAGCATTCAAAAACGTTGCTAATAATGGAGTCACTCTACCAATATTATAGGTGATAATTTCGATCAGATTTAATGGAGAGGCAATGAGTCTATTATTATCAAAAGTTTTTGGACATGGTATTCACTTACTCATGAATTCTAGGCGAATTAGATGCACTACAGGAATTTTGACAATAGGTCACATAGATTGGCTTTAGGGTTAAAGTGGGGAATCGTAAGGTTTTGTCGAAAACAAAAACCGGTTAAAATTTCGGGAAACCAAGGCTAGAGAATACAGAAAATAAAATTATATGGTACTTTGAAAAGGGAACCATTTACATGATGATGCACGAGATACTAATGAAGAGAAGTCAATTCTAATAAAGCTTTTACACATTTTACATGAAACTCTTTATTATATATCGTTTCTGAGAATATTTTCTATAGGGGATGATAGAACAATTTCTTTAATAAATTGTTAGTATGTTTAAGAATAATTTACCTAACCAACACCTTCTAATATTGGCTAATAGAGGGTTAAGTCAAGGTTTTATCTCCAGTGTTAGACGAGTGGATGCCGGCCAGGGAAACTACTATTATAACAACTTGCTGTAACTCAAATAAAAGGACACGAACGGAAATTTGAAATGTAACTTCAGAATGGAGATGTTATGGACACAGTTAGTTCCATAGACAATTTAGGGTATCACAGCTAACACGAGCAAGGCCAACCAATGGATGTTTTGAGGGATTCATGCTGTTCCATTTGCCCATCTCAACCGAGGTTGACATGTAGTTATCACTTTGAAATTCACTAGCGCAAATCAATAAAAAACAAATAATTGTAATCAAATTAGGTTAATCATCAAGAACTTATAAATCTAACTTTCATGATAAAACTATTATAAATTTACCCTCTCTTTTCACTATCGAAGAATGAATCTGAATGCGAGTTATCCCGCAGGTTTCTTTGGGAATCCATTTCCTCATCGTAAAATCTTCCCCCATTATCCGATTTACAGGGGTCACGACCCCAACCTATCCTATCTCACCTTACCTAGTAAATTGGAATTCAATTGGAAATTATCCGTTATATTCGCACGTTTGAAGTAAAAACTTTGCGATAGGTAATAATGCACCGCTATAGATATCATCGGGATCAATCGTCACTTACAATCATATGATGGATTTCTTGCCTTCTGTCTTCTCTG